>VCJE01002631.1:7889-20894 GCA_024140265.1 Backusella liffmaniae | reverse complement strand
AAAAGTGAAAATTACTGCTTTTTATTACTGTTTTCATGACCAATCACATACGTCGGTTTTGAAAATAACAGAACACAGAATTCTGTTAATTAACAGGATATATTTCCCCAGGTGATGGTGTCAAAAGAAAACCTTTCGAAACTGGTGAGACACTCACACCCAGAATCATGGATGCCTGCTCCAAGGTAACCAAGAAAGACTGCCAAGGCTGGATCCACCATTCCCTCGGATTCTTTGAAAAGTGCTTAGCCCTGGAGAAAAACTTATAGTGAGATTAAAGCATAAATAAGCTTTCTACTAATTGCCCCTTTTTTTCTCTCTTAATTTTTCCTGAGTTTTTCTCTTATTTTATTGGTCAGTTTTCTCTTAATTGATCTAAAACTTTCTCTTATTTTCTCTGAGACTGTCTCTTAATTGCTGAAAAATACAATATGTATTTAATTGATCCGAAGATCGATAAAAGCCTCAAAAACATTATAAGAAAAAAAAACCAAAGAAACTTCAGGTACATTTGATAAGTGTTTCAACAATAATTATAATCTTGGTTTACTTGACAAACACTACCATCGTGTGCATACTCATATATGTCCAAACATATCTATCTTCATCAACTTTGTATTGCTTATTGATCAGGTCTTTGGCTGATTTTCACGCATAGGATGGTAACTTACTATCTCGCATAAAAATATATTGATAGGCTATTGTGATCACTGATATCTTATGTTCATATGAAATTGAAAGTAGTTAGAAGTACAAGATAGAGACCTTCTGTTTGATTCAAGACGTTTTTTCTTTCACTTATACTGACGACATTAAGAATGATTCCATCCGGAAAACACAGAGAGGCTAAAAAGGCGAAACCCCACATTAGATAGACGAAACCTCACGTCAGAGAGGCTACCCATATATTTCTGGCCTTTCAAAAGGCTTTGAAAGGCTAGGAAGGCTGTAGGAGATGAGATTGTTTTCCAGATGGCCCTCTTCAATAATTTAAATGGTTATCTATGAGTTTCTGAGGTAGAATCTAGCCAACCAGAAGCCCATTCTCTTCCATAAATTGTGGTACAGGTATACACAGAAAAGCGATTATGTATATACAAAATGTGTCATTATAGGAGCTATTTCTTCCATCCATTTCGCCTCCCCTTTTATTATTATTTAGGAGCTCTGTCATTAGATATGACTGTACATATATATAATCTAACGAGTAGTAGTCCAAGCTTACTCAATAACAGGATGCCATGGTCTAAAATTAGCCTGTACAGTCAGTGTGTGAAACTATACCATTATTTTTCTGAGAATCAAATAAAAACTTATGTTTTACCATTACTGAATAGATTTAGTAAAGTGAGATACTAGGTAAATGTCAGCAACTAGGTTGCTGTCAACTATTTCGCCCAAAATTAGTGCCCTATATCAATTGTATTAAGTGTAAACGAATTACTTTTGTAGAAAGGAGAGAAATGATCGTGTTTGTTCAGCCTCTTCTTGTTCAATGAATTGGCAAACCCGTATGTCCAATTATGTATACAATTCACTAGTTTTTTTTTTTAAAGCTGTCGTACCACATGTAGTCCTAGAATACCTCACCCTATCGACTAGCTTCGATACTACATTTCTTAAAGGAGGTGTGTTTGGCCTCATGAATGATTAAACAGCAATGCGTTTTTTATTATTATTAATGTATACTCTTCAATGCCAATATAATAAATATCTATATTATTCGCTAATACTTCATCTAATGAAAAATGGTATGCCGTGCTAAATTACACATATATTAGCACCAGAGTTTTTCAAATTGGAGATATTATCCCCCCCCCACACCCGAATTTGATACCCTTAACATGTGATGACGATAACTGGTTATCCGAATAATTTAAACATCCGATATAAACAACTGAATAGTAATGGATGAAATAATTGTACATCTTTCATTGTGAGGCTATGTGATGTCTTCACAGCCTCAAGTAATCACCTATACAATTTCATTATACACTCAACTATTTTAAAATATTGAATAAATAGAATATGCAAAAAATCAGTTTTGTTTAGTAGCAAGTTTTATTATTCTGTCACTTCAACAAGAAAAGCGAATGAGATTACCCTATTTCAGTTTCTATCCTGCTACTTTTGATACTTTCATTTTGTCTGTGGTGCTATGTTACGCCTATTTCCCAATTTTTCACCGTTAGTCAGGGGGTGATTCATGTTATCCAAGATATGTTGTCATATTAAACTCACTGATGACGACGGGGTTTAGTACATGAACGTAGCAGAAAGCCGCAACAAGTTTATTGGAGTGAATGTGATTTAAAGTTCTCTCACGTACACCTATATATGTATAAAGAAGTAATTTCATACAGATTTAGATATATTTTCTTAGTGGTAAATAAATATACTCGAAGTGAATTACTAATTCCTTGATAATAATGAAGGTTCACTGAAAGATGGAAATTTCAAAATTCCAGATTTAGTCATAAAGGATCCCTTATCTCACTTTGTTAACAATACTACAAGTAGTTTGTACCTACTCTCTGGTAGAAAAACTTGGAAAGCGGGGGGTACTCTAAGTTGCTTTTATCCCATCATTTTTTGTATTTCTAGAATTATGAAATTACAGTTGGTCAATGAATTACAATATGAAAACCTCCATAATATAGCATTCCGTTATTTATGTTAGACTGCCTTGACAGAAATTAATACATTGTTTCAAGCAAAAGGATTGAAATTAAATAAAAATATCAATATTTAATGGAATCAGGGAAGGCTTTGGTGGATATACACAGACTAAAATAACTTTTAGCGTTATTATTCCCACCGCTATATTTGTATTTTTAGAGTGAGTATACAGTTTTTATTTTGTACATGGTTGATAAGATCAGGTTAAATCACAGTGTTGAGTTTAGAAAAGTTATTTTCTGTTTTTTACCCATATGCACATATTTTTCTTTGTTGATTGAAATGAAAAAGCAGAAAGTGTATATGAAGACTGGCAGACAAGTATATTAAAATTGCTGTATTATGGTCGGTATGCCTACTTTTTTTTTTGTTTTGAAAAGGACTTAATTTGTTCACCAAATTACAAGTCTCCTTTTTTTTTATTATTATAAATGTTTAATTTATTATTCAAAATTCTCGAGAGATTTCGATGCATTTTACTCCCCACTCGAGAGGAGTAGGAGTAGTAACAAAATAAAATAAAAAATTATATATATTGAAGAATAACAAGATGATATTTTTCACCTCTTGAAAATAAAAAAAGTATGAATCATCTAAGATTTTTATTATTGGTACTTTTTACCCTGCAGATTATTGTGGCTGTGCCGCCAAGTCCAGCTTACATTGCATTGTACAGACACAATCAGTATCGACTGAAACACCGTGTGCCACCTCTAAAATGGAACTATCAATTGGCTATGCACGCACAGTACTGGGCAGAGCAATGTTATTTGGGCCATAGTTCGGTAGCGTTTTTAGAGAAAAAAATATAAAAAAAATAATGAGTTTAACGAAATATTTTGCAGGTGACAAGACCATATAGTGCCGGTGAAAACATAGGGCTTGGTTATGAATCTATCGATAAAGCTATTGATCACTGGTACCAAGAGTCCGAAAGTTATAATTATAGAACTGGCCATTCAAACAATGGAAAAGAGACAGAACATTTTACACAAGTGATATGGAAAACTACAACAGATGTTGGATGTGGTTTTGCTTACTGCCAAAACCTTCGCTCATCAATATATGTCTGCAATTACGGACCAACAGGCAACGTAAATAGTGAATACCGTGATAATGTACCTTTGCCAATATAATTGTATAAGCTCGTTTTTTGTATGTTTTATAATTAAAATCTTGTTTTTTAACCGATTAATAACAAGAGGGTTCCTCGAGACATTTGCATTATAAAAATCACATTTTTTTGTATCACTGGGATGATATTTTTTATTATTTTTATTATTTCTATAAATGATAGTTTTGTAGCTCAAGCATTTTTTTTTTTGTTAACAAGTGTAATTTATACAACTGATAAAGAAATTAAATTAATAAAAAAAAAATAACCGTTAAGTATTTTATTAATCTACTAGCATTGACTGAGAAATGTGATTTCTAATAATAGAGCCATCATCATTTTAAAGAAAGGATGCTTCTAATTTGAGTATGGCACTCGTGATTTTCATTTGAGAGATTTACTGAGAAGTACTATATATATTTATAAACCTCTTAAATCTGAAACCAGTTTAATTAGACTATTTAGTATTCTGCTTTCATTAATTTTTTATTAAATAACACTGTCGTTACTATTTGTTTTTGGAATTAATATAGCGAAGAGATGTTTCAAGAATTTAATCTTATTTTCTAAACCTCTTTAATGAAAACATACTTTTTGTGATAGCATCATCATCTAAAACTCTTCCAATATAGTTTTGTTAATCTTAAACTAAAACGAATAATAGAGCGTTCACGTGGATATAAAGAATTACTATATTTGTGATACAATTTACAGGTATTCTACACTATCTCTATCTGTAAAAAAAAGAAAAAGAAAAAATAGAGTACATATATGCCATTTATTTATTTATATTTATACTTTTGTTGATACAAAGAGTAGAAGATACTAGATCTATTTCAATATACAAATTTACAATATGGAAAAAGACTGTATTATTTCTGACGATAGACAGCCAGTGTTTTTTCGAGTTCCAGCATTTGTTGCTGATAGTTTTGTACCTCCTGTTGTAGCTCACGAATATGTTCAACTGACTTCTTTAAGATGGCACCTTTATTGGGCTTATTGTTTGGCCCAAGGGCCATCGTCTCCAAAGACGATTCGGGTAATAAATTGCACAGTTCATGGATCCTATCGTTTATAGTATCTCGCCTTCGTCTTTCCACTAAAAAGGATATAAATAACAACAAACATGTAAATAAAATAAGTAATGATGATTTTACCAGCATTATGTGATTCTCTTCTACGACGACGCTTTTCCATCATCAATTGTAAACTAGAAAACAATAGAAAAATAAGATAAGTAATACGTATTACATAAATAGAGTTGGATTTTTCTTTTTTTACTTCATTTGGGCAGTATAATCATCTTCGAAGCTTCCAGCCATTTCACCTGATTGTGTACTAAATGGGGGGTATCCATAGTGATATTCCATACTAGCAGGTGCAGACATCGCTAATGATGAATCTGATTCGAGACTTCCTGGGAAAATAACTGGCTGACCAAATTCATTGGCAGATGAACGGCGATGGTGTATATCCATAGGCATTACATTATTCTATATAATACATCAGTTCTTATAGGTCTTAAAGTTATTTTCACTATTTTACCATAGCTAAGTCTCTATTATAGAGTATATGTGTGTAGTCATTCTTTTCTTCTCGCGGTCTTGGCATTGCTAAAGGGTGTGAGAAACTGTCAGAAAACCCAACTGGGTCCGATTCTTGGACCATGCTGAAATTTGATATGCCATTAAAAGCATGATTATCTTGTGAAGTCATAACATGATGGGATGAAGGGTCTCCCATACTTATTTTTTGAGGTTGATACTGTTGGGTCATTTTTTTTTATTTTAAGAAAAGGAGAAAAAGAAGTAAAAGAAGAAAAAAAAATAGTAGTGGTTTTCTTTTATGAGTAAATGACTGAGTTCTAAACCGATGAAGCAAACGCATGGAGATCAAAGGTTAGAGGCTATGTTCTCCAATGCAGGGGGGGAGGGTAAAAAGTGAACAGAAGGGTCTCACTATAAAAAAGAGTGTTGTTAAAAGTTGGTATTTTTTTTTTTTAAAAAAACAACCTTATTCTCTCTCTTTTTTTTTCTCCTCTGTAACAAAAAGAAATGCTTCGTTTCTTATTGCTACTCTCTTTACTGAGTTTCTTAGTATTCGCTGATGTGGAGTCACCTTCACATAACTTTAATGTAACACTACCAGAACCAAATGCTCCTTATGTAGCTGGACAAATGCTACCCATAAGCTATACCTTACCGGACGATCCAAACTTACCAAGTCGTAAGTCAATTTTAAAAATAAAATAACATAGAATAAAATAAAAAGACTATTCTAGGTATACTTGCTGAATGTATTGATAGAACTTTCTTTGTCTGTGTATTTTACGACGCAGGATCCGTCTTTAAACTTCACAGACGTTGTGATTACATCCAATGCTGATATATCACAAGGATTTAGTTTTAGAAGAACATATAATATTTTGGTTTATTACGAACATCAATTAAGTGTAAGGTTTTCTTTTAAAGAAAAAAAAAAAGGAAAAGAAAACAAATGAACATGGAATGTATAACACTTTAAAAATGTAGTATCCCATACCCAACAACACACTACCAGGAAATTACGTGGTACTATTTGTAGACTCAATTTCGAAATATAATGTCTCTATACCTATTGTGGTGCGACCTTATGCAGCACCAATAGTTCCACCTTCAGGTACGATCAATAGAGCTCGTCCATCGGGCGGAGGATCTATTTTTGCTATGCATAGAAACGACGCCACACATTACAGTTTATCTCATATGCACTTGTGTGCAGTTCTTCTTATTGCTTGCCTACTCTTCTAATCGCATATATGTTTATGTGCCTTTTCTTTCACAAAAAAAAAGAATAAATTAATTATTATTACTATATTATCATAATTATTGCTATAATATTAGTTTAGTCAGAAGACTTTGAAACAGGTCCATCATCAGAGGGGAAATCGAACTCTTCCCAAAGAGACTCAAATTGTGCTTGGAATTCTTTTATACAAACAGGAATATTTGTGACTAAAATATTCTCCCTGTTCTTAAAACGTGCGCTAAAGGAAGGAAATAGATATGTGTGTATGAGTATTTTATAAAAACTATTTTATATACGGTGTGTCTAAAGTAATTCTTACCCCTTGGACCAATTGAAACTTCCATTAACAAGTGTTTTACTATCAATAATAGCAAACTTATTATGCATATAGCCGGTTCTAATTTGTATATAATGAGTATATAAGGTATACAACATATCTTGGTTCTACACTTTACGTATTGTCTGTCTTGTACGGGATGCCGTATGATTCTTGCAGTCTCTTTGCATCTGCTCCTAAACCTGCCGCTTGCTGATTATCCGTAATAATTCTGATTTTCACGTCTCGTTTCTTGGCAGCAATCAAAATGTCAGCAACATCGTCGTCAGTGAAGGCAAATACACAAATATCAATGGTTTCCTGGGCTGAATTAAGGGCAGATAAAAAGGCCTAAAATAACAGAAAAGGAATGAATAAAATATAAAATGGTTAAACAATTAAGTGGGGGAGAGGGGGATCGTTACATTAAAACTGTCTGGTGAAGGAAAGAAAAATGATTTCACAAAATTTCCTTTAACCAAAGCATCACATTTGGTGAGACTAGTATAGTATGTAGCCAACTGCTTTGAGCCTGCACCTTCTTCAAGTACTGGTAAGGTAGCAACCTGCTTCTTTCTACCCTTTGGTTTGGTTTTGGATGGAGGAACAGTTTGATCGTCACTTTCGCTATCAGCCTCTTCCGTCTTCTTTTTACGTGTTGTCTTCTTTGGCTCTGTAGTCTTTTCATCTGTGGCTTTGTTGGTTGTCTTTTTCTGAACTCTCGTCTTTTTCTTTGTTTTGGGTACAACAGCATCATGATCTGAACTGGGTACATAGTCGTCATCAGACTCACCAATCAATTCATATCTTTCTTCTTCCTCTTCTACCCATTCAGTTTCGTCATCATTTTTGGGTGTCTTCTTTATCTTGGGCTTGGATTGCTTTATTCCTCGGGTAGTAGGAAGACTTGGTGGATCAACGGGTATATTTAAACCTGTTTCGACAGTCGCTTTGACACACACTTGAAGCCACTCGATTAAGGCGCGCTCACGACCAAAAGTGGCGTTTTTTGTAGCGACATCAAACAAATTATTAAGCGTTTTCATAGTGTTGGCAGGAGAATTTGACTTATTTGAGATGAGTTTGTATACTTGTCCGGTACTTTCAACACGGAGCGATTCATCTTTCATGATATGGCCCGCAGAGGACATAGTCTAATAGCAATTTTAATTAGTACAGTCTTATTATATTAATTTATATATTACCTGTTCAATAAAAGTGCTGTAGTTTGAATTTTTAAGGTCATCAAAGGTCACCTCAGGTGACTTTGGCATACAAAACAGCTCATACAGAGTATTCATCTTTTAACCAATATCGAAAAGAGAATAAAAAAGAAAGGAGAAAAGAGAAAAGAGAAAGAGTCTATTTTTGTTTATTTTAAGGAACACATAAAATATGGGTTACAAAAAGTTAATGAAAATACAAACTCCGTTATTAATTTTGGTCGGTGGAAGTAGATAAATGGAAATTTGGGCTTTTTAATTTGGCGAAGTTTGTGCATCAGTGACACTTGAATGATTTCTCATGAAAAGGGACCTACCGGCCCTTAGAAATGGTACTTTTTTTTTCATGTTTTTCATGATGTTTTACTTATTGAAGTGTTTCCTGTGCATAGTATTTTAATAGTTTAATTTAGTAAACAACTTCTGAAAACTATTGTAATATCCACATAACACAATCTTTTTTTTTGCTAAAAAATGATAATTAAAAAGGGTTGGTTTTATTTGGCATGCTTTTTTTCCGAGCTCCTTTTGCTCTTTTTGGAAAACTCAATACTTGAAAGTCAAAACATCAGTTTAACATATACATAAATGGAAATTTGCGCTCTGAATTGATGAAACACTTAATGTCCCTGGATTCATTGCTATTATTTTATTTTGTAAAACTACCAATTACAAGAATAAACATAGCATCAAAGTATCTAATTATTATTCTCTAAGAGATTTTACTATTTAATAACATCCGAGAAACATGACATTTGTTCCTTAATAGCCCTCATTAAGCCACAAACGATGAATATGAGCTCCAATAAATATGGCTGAGGCTCATAAGAGGTCGATGAGTCTACCGTAAAGGCGCTACATATTGAAAACGTTCAAAGAGAGCCCTCACCAGACCCCTATGAGGCCGCTTTAGCCTCAGTTTATTTTTCCAGTGAATTCAGCATTTTTAGTTTAAAATTATATTTTGCATGAAAGACAAAACAAGTGAAGATAGCAGGAACCAGGTCAAACAAACTGTTGAATATGTTTCTGATCCAGATAGTACTTGCCTAAATCAAGGATTATGCTTGAAATACACTTTTATTTGTCTTTCATGTACCGTAATAAGGGTGTCACCTCGGTAAGGATAATAAAATACTCGCATTGATTTAAAATAACTTGCCAACAAATTCATTCTATATTTGTTTTTATTATGATCGCTTCATATGATTTTACGATGCACTAAATGAGTTTTTACATGTTAATCTTTAAAAAGAGAAATAACATGCTGATATAGTTTTCATATTTTCATCAACATCAGATGTTACATAACTGCTCTGCTCGCAATTATCATAAATTGCAGTCTTTTTCCTCTTAATTTATTTTTTTATATGGAGTGCTTGTTTCTCTCTCTCTCTTAATAAACATGATAGCTGTAATAGATGTAAAAGTATACTTTTCGATTTTTATTTAAACCCTCCAGCGACCTGCTCGGAGTAGGGGCTTGACTCTTAAGAACCAATAACATGCACCATAAGCAGCACCTCCAAGATGTCCGGCACTATCAACAATACCAGCCTAAAAGTGGATAATACAATTAGTAATCAACCATTATGCGTTTACTAAATATCAACTTACATTCAGGGTGGAAGCTTTGTAAATATCATAGGCAGCGAATAATCCGACAACCGCAATGGCTGGCATTGGTATAATAAAGAATACTAGGAATTTTGTTCTAGGAACTACAATATAGTATGACGATAAGTAAATAATGAACAAAGCATAGAATTTAGTAAGCAGCTACTCACATGCGCAAGCAAAGAAGGTGGTAATTCCCATAATGGAACCTAGTAAGAGTAATATCAACATGAATATCCACTCGTCTTTCTGGTATTAAGCTGCCACTTACCGGATGCACCCACAGAACCGAGGCTGTTTATAGTATCCCTTCTGCCAATACCTCTTTCCAATCTGGGTTTAATATATTTTCTATATCCTATTGCTACAAGTGAAGCGGTAATGCCAGCACCGCCATACAGTAACAAAAAGCGTGAAGCACCAATTGCCTCAATTACACCTTGTCCCATGGAATATAACACCAGCATATTAATACCCAAATGATCAAGCGATTTGTGCGAAATTGCTGATGTCAATAATGTGTGAATACGACCGCTCATTAAGCCCTCTTCAGAGCTAACAAAGTTCTTTGCCATAAACTTTAACCATGAAGGGTCGTGAAACTGTTCATATGATTTGACTGCATATTGCCATAGGAGAAATACACCAACATTAGTACCAATAACTGCCCATAGTACCTTGTCTGGATTTGCGTTATTTAGGCGACGACTTAATTGCCGGAAGGGATTACCACCGGCTGTTTTTACTGGACTATTTTGGTAATAGTGAGGCCGAATATAATGACGTGTTTGTTGAAGGAGAGGTTTCGAAAATGCCCCAAATCGAGTACACCTTGCTACTGTACCAAGTGTATAATACATTTTACAGTGAGAGAAAGAGCACGAGAAACAAAAGGAGAGGTACCGCATCAATGCCTGAAATTAATGATAAAAACAGTCACTTTATGCCTTCTTGAACAAGAGAGCTTGTCCTAACAACTGGAAAGCAATAACTTTTATTATCAATCATAGTGTTTAAAACCAGATGAAAATGGAAGCCTATTGGTATGAAACTACTATGTGATTAGTATCCAATAGTACGATAATAGCTGTTCGTTTGAGGGATTGGTCTCGATAAAACATAGCAGTTACATTTGGCTCACCGATACCTTTTATACTATTGCTAGTGGCATGAAAAGTCTCCTTCTTTTAGTTTTGAGTTGTTTGTACATTTGCCTTCAATGTTTTGATTATGACGTATCTATTAATAAACTCAAAGTTTATATCTTATTTATGAAGGTTGATCTGTAATCAGATCGTTTCAAGATATGAATTCAAGTTATTTCTTCTTATTGCCACCTGGCTTTGATTATATGTTTATTGATTCTACTCATTTCCTTATTCAACTTCGACTTCAACACAAAATAAAAAGAAAAAAAATCGGCTTTTTTTGTCATTCAGGTAGTGTCTCACTGAGGCGATTTTCATTTATGACACCACAAAGAATGATACAAAACGTTTCTTATTTTAATAACAATCATGTATGAGTCTCTTTTTTGCTGAATCTGATACTTTTTTCGGATAAACACATGCTATTATTGACAATAACTTGTGAGCTTCTAGACTCTAATTTCTTTCAGATTAATAAAGTGAAAAACTTCTCAAGCTGTCTCTTTTAGATGTCTAAACTATGATGCATGACTCAGTTACCCGGAATATATCGTATCGTAAAGAATGGTGGCCTAACAGCCTGGCTGTTTTACTATTTTATTTCATAAAAACATCGAATAATGTAGGCGAACTTCATCATTTAACTAAAAAGCGAAGAGATAAAGTCAGAGCATACATCTATAGAATGTTTTTATTGCTTTATTTCAAAAAAAAAAAAAGCTTATCGATTGTCTCTCTGATTTGTAACTCTAAATTTATAATGTTCAATTTTCAGCTTTAAGTTTTTTTAGTCCACGAATTGCTCAAAGACTGGATATTTTATATCCTCCAACATGTGCCCCGCTTATGCTTCAAAGGCAAAATTATACCAGTTTATAAGATTTAAAACAAAGATCCACGATCAATTAAAGCATATGCAAGCAGACGAGTTAAACAAATGATATGTGCGAAAATAAACACATTAAATCTTTAAGAGCTGTTAGCAAAGTATATACTCTTTTGGAGTTTTAAAAGTTTACCAGTTATAATTTAGTAACTGAAACAGTACTTACGTATTATGTGATCATCTCAGATACACCCACTCCTAATCTTTCATCTCTGTTCAGTCCCAACATCGAGCCAATCTTTATCCCTACTTTAGTTACTTTGATAGAACCACAAAGTCTAAATATAATCTTCAGTTTTCTCGTTAGATTGAAATAAAAAAAATGGCACTAGTAAAGGTTTTGATATAATTTGGCCTTTGAACAACGGTTTAGTAGTAAATTAATTACATGGTATTCTCCAGTAAAAAGGAAAAGGCTGTAAATATTACATACAGATAAAAAAAGACTAACTCAGGATTCTTAACATCTGAACTCTTCCCTGTTCGTTCAATCTCAGATGTCCACCATTTACTCTCCCACTTGCTTTGTTCCATTTGTTTCTTGCTTTTATTTTACATTAAATTTCATTTTATTATATTTTTAAATTCCAAAACAAAGAATAATAAGAAGGTTGAGGCAGATTTACTTGTCTCAAGCCAAATCCGGTAGGTAGATTTTTAATATAGAATACTCTTTTCAGATACTTGGAAGATAGAGCATGTCTACAAATGCATAGTCCATCTAATCAATATTTGATGAAGTTCAAGTAGAATATCACCAATTCGATCGATTAAAAACTATACTAAAAAATTAAAATAACAACTCAACTCAGTGTTTCTGTTCTTTTGATGCTTAGGAAATCTAATGAATTTGTAAATCCGAAATGTATGTTACTTGTGGGTGTGAAGATTTTATATTTTAAACTTGTTAATTTAAACATTCTATCCAATAGGACGATTCATTGATGCATGTTTCGTGAAATGAACTGAAACAAAAAAGATACATTATCACTACTTGTGTAATAATATTATACTTATCTCACCAAGTGATATATATCTTGGTATTTTTTATATAATTGTGCATCTAATTCATCACCGTTATTACTAACAGTGAAAACCAATTATTTGTGAGATTTTTCAAAAAACCCGTTTAATTGATCGTTTAGGTTGTAAATTTATTTATGCTGAGATCGGGACACAATCATGTCTTTCCTTGAATGACGAACAATTTTTTTTTTTTTGAAAAAAAGTCA
>VCJE01002630.1:27362-37373 GCA_024140265.1 Backusella liffmaniae | reverse complement strand
AAAAAAAAAAAAAAAAAAAAAAAAAAGTAAAAAGTCTAAAAAAAATTGGTTTAATTCTTGTAGCCCAACTCTGTGCTCTTATTCTTTTCGGCTTAATGGTTGTTGGTAAATAAACACTTACTTTTTTTTTTAGAAAAGATAAATAAAAGGTATGAATTATACTAACTTTTTTGTTTTTGTTAGTGTAAGTTTTTTTTTTATACTTGTATATAAACTTGAAACAATGTAAACGTTGATCTACGGCTAATCAAACACATACAGTTATGCTGGCATCCAACTCAAACAACATCTTATTCTTGAAGCTTTGGTTTGGTAAGATAATACATAAAAATTCAAGGGGGGAAATAATCCCCTTTTGTCAAATAGAAACTAATTTGTGTTCATAACAATTCATTAGCGGATCTGACGAAGCATGGGCACCAGTGCCTGGATCAAGATGGGCAGATGCAGGCTTGAAAGCGACTCAACAATATTTTCACGGTGTAATGAGTCCTATCGAATATGCCATCATTGGTCTGATTCCTTTCTTCTTCCTTTGTCTGGCTTTTCTGGGTTGGCGATTGAGAAAACAGTTTGCATGGGACAACTATAGAAACTTTTCAGCTGATATGAGGTACAAAAAAAAAACTTTTTTTTTGGTCACACATGATGGGTGGCACTAATAACAACATTTTTGATTTACCTTCGCACGCAGAATCCGAGGCGCTTTAGTAGCAACAAGCACCCTCCTTACTTGCCTTAAACTTGATTTCTTTTTCATCTTTTCCTTTGCTGCTCAATTAATTCCTTCCAAATTACTTCAATATGATGCAAGTATCACAGAGTGCGTGCTTGTATTTGTTTTGGGTGGCTTGGGTCTTTCGTTAGCATTACTTGCAGTGTACAAACAAAACAAATACGCGATGGGTACATTTATTGTAGTTGGTATCGCATCAGTTGCTTATTTCATTTACAGACTGGTTCGCATTGCACAACCTCGACCTGCAGGCAACGATCCCTATGAGCACACTCGCCAATTCCTCATCTTTACAACTGTTATCACCCTCGTCTTGATATTGATTACACTGGGAGTGGCATGTAAATGCTTCTGGAACGTATATAATGACATTAAAATCTTTGCTTCACAGACCAAGGCCAATACCAATAATAAGGTCTATGGTAAAGATGGCCATGCTCCAATCGATAATGAAAGTACAGATCACTATGAACTTTATGAAGGTGGTCAAAATAACGCAAGCAAGACCCTATTGGAGCAAGAACAAAAACCCTCTGCTGATTCAAATCCACAACAAAATAATATGTGGACAATAGAATAAACTATATCCCCCCCCCTCATTTTTTTTTTAATTATTAATTCAATTTTGTTATATTAAATCAAAGTGCAAAACATCAAATAAAATTACTTGAATATCATATATGTATAGCTTCTGCTTATAATGTTTACCATTTGTTTACAGTTACACCATTGCATTCAGAAAAAGAAATAAATATTCTTTGGAATTCTGGGATTATCTGATTATTCCATCTATTAAGGTTCAGGGCTTAGATATCAATCTGTCAAAATAGTTAAAGTGCCCGAAAGCGAAAAACACTTGGTTGTCTTTTTGCTATTAAGTCACTTGTTTTTCAGCCATGTGTTTCATTTTTATGGATCTCCTTTGGTAGATTTCCTTTTTTTTCAAAACATGGTAACGTCAAAAAAATAAAGTGCCACCATTTTGTATTGAATCGACGCAAGTCAGTCGTACCTTTGTGACCAAAAGTCATAAAAAGGAAGTGAAATGACCACTTTTTGATTTATTTTTGATTGACATCAAAGTATATTGACAACAACAAAAAGAAATTCCAGGCACAAATAGCGTTTTGCTTGTCTTTTTTATTATTTTTTTTTATAAAAAACAACAAAAAGTGAGTAATAAGAAATTGAATACTTTCATGCAAATTAGAGTTGGGATCATAAAACATAAAAGCAAAAACAAAATCAGTTATAGCTGAATTTTAAAACTTGTCTACGAAGCCACTGGGATAAACCTCACACTGTCTAGACTGTGCAAAGTTCTATTAATAGAGTTACCAGTGTGTACAATACCTTATTATAAATGTATTTCTAATTACCATCAATTTCATTATTTAAATGCTCCCTTTTTAACACTATACTTTTGCTGTAACTTATTGGAAATAGATCATCATTATCTATAACTGTGTATAGTCCATACTAATCTTATTTAGAGTACTTGATGGTGTAAATGAAAAAATAAAGTCCTGATTTAAACAGATACCGTTATGAAAAACTCGAATTGGTGCATAATATTTTAGTTGCAAGTATTATGTTTACTTCGTTCTCTCATGGTCTGAAACAGCGAACTTCACACCCGACACGTACTATTTATAAAGAATTATATTATCGTTATTGGAAAATGCCAAAGGTTGATTGTTTAAACTTGATAATATATATATTGCTGATAGTGCTGTCAGAGTTACGATGGGTCCTGGTGTTGATGTGGATGGGGGGGGGGGTTAGCTGCCATTGTTGAAGATGTAGATGCTTCTGGTAAGCCTTCTCCTAGATCCAATGTTAAGGTTATAAATAAATCTGAATTAATTTCTTCTTGGATTTATCGATAGTTTATGTCTTGACTTTCGAAAAGTCCTATTTTCGCTTATTTTAAATCCGCTATGTTTTATGGATGTTGTTTCGCGGGTTAAAGTTCTGATTTTATTTTCTTCGATATGAGAACCATCATAAAATTGGTTTCGTCCCTGAGGGATATTGAAACAAGTTTTTTTTTGTAGTAACTTAGGTCATTGAAGTGTTTAAAGGGATATAACTTCTTCTTGAGTACAAGTCGGATAAATCCTATTGACTAAAGCTGCCACATCTTAACCATTGTAATAGCTTTAAAAGGCTTCAAAATTGAAGGGTTGCCTTCTCGGCATTTCTGAAATTTTAGTTCTTAAAGGTCTTTAAATGCCTTTAAAAATAAAGCTAATTTCACGGAAAACATTGCAATGAAAATCCACTATTGTTTAAAATAGTTGTTAAAGAGAAGTACTGCTTTAAAAAAAATTATGAAAACATGCAAACGCACATATATATACATATATAAATGAACATCCATTTTATCAAAGGAGAACCAGAATATATATCTAATTGGGGTAAAAACAACAAAAAATACCCAATGAATCTCGTAACTCCACTATCTTTTTTAGACGTGGTTTTCTACTTTTTGAAGCAAAACCAAATGGGTCAAGATTATAATGTGAGTGCGTACTAGCCTTTTAAAAGTCAGATATATCTACTGAGCATTGGCCAGATCTTGATAGATCTTTAAGCTTACCCTTATACATTCTTCCAATTAAAATAGAGGATCTTTTAGCTCTATAAAGTGGATTAGATTGATAAAAGCTTCTTTTTTTATATTAAAAAAGGTATGGTAGGGAGTGGGTGTACGCTTTTCGCGTCGGAGATAAATAACGAAGATGCAGCTTTTGATTGGAGAATGTAAAAATTACTTTATGCATTAAACGCCAATCCTGTTGATTTATGTTGGTGAGTCAATAAACATAATTTGTGCAAACATGAATGTTACAAGTTCAACAATTGGATCACCATCAGGTTATGAAGCACAGTGATTTTAAAGTCTATAACATTTACACTTCTCTTCTCTTTTATATTATATTAAATAGCCACGAAATAAGAAAAAATATGCACCATGCCATCATCCCTGCAGTGTAGTTAGATAGCTTTTGATGTCTTAGCTTAACCATTCAAGTAGAGAGAGTTACAACACGTTCAAACCTATTTCGAAAAAAAAGGCAAAAAAGTTAGTTTCTTCCAGTTATGGATATCCAATCATATAGCTTGACTAGCAAGCGAGACAGAACTTGTCATCAAATCGTCCAATCATATATCGAGAATACCAGGTGATAATCTAGCAGTTATCTGGAACAGGTTAAAAAATTGGCATATATTTCATTTAATAACTTCTTTTTCTTCTACATCTTATAAAAAGAAATACGACTAATAAACCCTAATTTATATATATAAACCACATAATTCACCATAATGAGCTCAATCGACAACAAATCAACACATTTCTGGGGACTAAGCGCTGGCGCCTTGGATGATTGGCTTGAAAATGACTTGAAACAATCCAACTTGCTCACTGATACCCATCCTTCAACTAACTGTACATTAAAATCTAATATCAAGAAGGACTGTAAATTCACTCAACATAGTAACCATAGTATTCAACCTTCATTGCAAGCTCATGCTGAGAGAAATAACAACTCTGTACATACTGATAACAGACCCTCATTGCAGATGGAAAATGGAACACTAATTTTATTGCGTAACGGCACCAAGATGCCTATTCCTCCCCATTTAATTCCAATTATTAAAGCCTATTCGAAATTCCGCAACAACGTACATATAAAGCCTGAGACAGTAGATACTAGTGAAGAACTTGTAACGAGCGTCAATGATGAAGATACTAATAACACCAAAAGGTTAATTACCCCACCACCCACATCCCCAGAGACTGTAAATAAAAGCTTGAAGGGAAAAAAGACGGATTTAGTTACGAAAAGACAACGAAACACTGATGCTGCTCGTAGATCGCGTTTGCGAAAAGCGATAAAAATGGAATCCTTGGAGAACAAAGTGGGCGATCTCAAGACCAACAATGATCGATTGCGAGTTAGAGTAGCCGTATTAGAGTCTGAAAGAGAACAAATTTCAGAAAAAGAAAAGCGCAACAGACAATACGTTTTGGAACTGGAAGCTCAACTTGCTCAGGCTCACAGTAGACTGGTTGGAAATGTCCACAATAAAGCTTAGCTCTAAAAAAAAATCATGATTATTGATTGCTATCCTTTTCACCTTCTACCTATGTCTCCCCTCTCTTACTCTCTTTCATATACGTTCATCTTCTTTCCGCTTCCTCTTTAATGTTAAAATCAGCCTTAATAAAATACTAAAAAAAGTCTGAATTAAATGTATACAAGAAACTTAAGACATCACTTTAGAATATTACATTTGTCTTCTGTAGCAAACGTTTGTGTTTACTTATTGAAATCCAAACCGTAGTTTTCGATTTTCAATAACGTTGAATAGTAAGAGCACACTACATCAATAATAGCATCCTCTATTGGCAAATATATCTATCACATGGTAACAAAAACTCAAATATAAAAATATTATAGTACTTATACGAAGGTTTTAATACAACTATTATTGCAGCAACACAAGATAAAGAGAGTACGCTTATATATTATACTTTGGAAAGACTCCTTTTCAAAACAGAAAACTAAAGCTTGTTTAACGACGATAAACAAAAGATAAGACCAAGCCAATCTCTTAATTTCCTTCTTATCCTTGATCAATCACTGCTATTTATAGGAGAAAGCTATGCTTTCATAGAAAGTCGAACGTGAGTGATATATTAGAGTAACTTACTATAGGTAAATAATGAATAGTAAAAACACTACGTAAGCAAATCTAGGGTGATGCTGCACTATTTAGATACATAAAATCGTGGTGATTTTTTTTTACTCGTTATTAGTCATAAAATCGATTGGATATTTGGAGACGAAAAAAAAATTATAGAAGCTATTTTTGCCTTTCTTAATTTTAGATGAAAGACGTCTTAATTTTGATTTCTTGAAAACCACCATAAATCACTGTTTCAGAGTACTGTCCACCATCAGCCAAATATACGGTATGGCAGAGTCACTGTATACATTTTACATAATGTATGCGTCATTTAAATGATTGACATGCTTTTCACATTGTACAGGATTCCATAATATCTTTTATGGCTACTCAAATAGTAGTTGATGTTCATTTTCTTCAGATGATACTTACATGAAAACAAAATATATGATAGGGTTCCTAAAGCTAACTCTTAGTATCCACCAATATAATCAGGCAAACTTACATACAAGATTTTTGTTTAAAAATCGAAAACTGGTATGGAAATTTACCATGTGAGAAATGATATTTTTTGCTTTTTTTACCAAAATGTTCAGATTCTACCATCCGATATTTCTTTTTTACACAAATCCATAGTAAACCCCAGAATTGGATAATATTCTCCGCTAATCCACTTAAGAGGAGAGGTTATTACTTCTGAATGCTAACATTACATTTGTTTATCTTTATACGTAAACACAAAGAAATGATATTCAATAGCATTTGTTATATTAATACCTTGATAATTATAACAAAATAAGTCTTAAACTTCTGGTTTAATAAAGGCACAATGGTTAACATTCGATAATAATCTGTTTATTTCTTATAATTTCAGAAAGTCAAGGTTTTGGAATGTTTTTTGAGGAATCATTGACCACGCCTCTGCCTCGCACTAATTGATATGAAGCTAGAAATTATGCTACGCCAAAAAATGCCTTTTCATAATCATTCTTCTCTTTACCATTCATGTTTTGATGGCCTTCATATTTATATACTATATCTTGCTACTGCAGTGATTTTTATCCTTCCTTCAGTCTTATTGTCAGTATGGCGAGCTACTGGTTTCAATAATGATCTCTTCAAACAATTACTTTAATCGGATGCAAATAAAAGGTGTCTGATATGTATACAGTAAAGATGCCAAGTGTGGAGTCAGAAGTTTGGTGAAAATGTTTTTTTGAATGGGCGAAGTGCAATTAACGGTGAATAAAAGCTTGATTTGGAAATACAAAAAGTTTAATTTGGAGTTCGTAACACGATAGTTTTAGAGTAGAAAAAGGTATCTTCTTTTGTACATTTCATGCTTATTCTAATAAGAAGGCTTACAGTTCAATAGATGATTAATATGAACCCTTATGCTTTGACAAGTTAATAGTTATTATTATGTTATTCTTATAAACAAAAAAATGTTTGTAGTTTTTAACAAGAGAGCAATAAATAAATCAAGTGAATTAGTATGCCGTAATTGCATTCATCAAAAATGGTTTCTTTTGCTTCCATAATACGATTATCGTAAGCCTATTCGAACCATTTAAGGTATAGAGTACTAGAAATAAATAAAAAAAGCAAATTCTTTTATGTTTCCAACTCTTCCCACTTTTCTTCCTTTTTCAAACAGTTGCATTATAAAATGGATACTAATGTTTATTTAAAAACATTACAAGACAACAAGGATAAATTCATTGAATACGCCTCAAAAAGAATAAACATTCAAAGAGCTGTGAAGCTAACTGTTGCATCCTTTGTTGCCTATTACACCTTGAATGTAAGGGATTTGCTTTACAATACAGTTAAAGGTAATAACAATTACTTTAGAAAATATACGTCGCTTTCTTTGGAGTACTTTCAAATGTTCCTGGACCATTCCTTACTCGATTTACTACGGTTCCATCGTTAAAATATAACATTGCTAGTGGGAGAAGGTAGCTAAAATCATTACAACTTTTGTAGTTTTTTTTTATAAACTCTTTCTATATAGATTTCAACTTATAAAAATACTTCATGAAAAATATGGACATGTTGTACGCCTAAGTCCTAGCATTATATCTATATCAGACAAAGATATGATGAAGCAAATTCTTGTTACAGATGATCTACCAAAATCGCCTGTGTATGATCTTGTTGCCCGTATGTACTTTGGCTGTACGCCTTTTGTATAAATATACTAACACTAATTATGCTTAAAAAAAGGAAAGGGAACTCCAAACCTATTTAGCACAAGAGATAAAACGTTTCATCGCCAAAGGGTAAGTCTTTTTAATGTAATAAATAACGTTTATGCTCTTTTTTTTTAATAAATCTTTATGGTTTTCTTGGAACTAGAGAAGAGTTGTTTCACCTGCCTTCTCGATTAAATATTTAAACTCACTGGAGCCATTTATGGTAACGGTCACACAATCATTAGTCGACAAAATCGGTAAAGATATTGAAAATGCAAAGGATGAAGACGGATATGGTGTAGTGGACATTTGGATGTTAATGCAGTGTCTGGCTTTGGATGTCATTGGTGAAACTGCATTTGGCCAAACCTTTAAGATGATTGAAAATAACAATCACTTTATTCCTGGTGTCATCAAACATGAAATGAAAACTACAGCTGTAAACGGCATGTTCCCAATTCTTTCAAGAATATTTGTTAGAAGTGCTACACAAACAGACCCAAGGCTATACAATGTAAGTATTTTTTTTGTTAGTGACCAAATATTGTAATGCCAGTTGATTTATATAATTGAGTACGCTTAGTTTTTAAAAGATATCATTGAGCATCGCATTTCAGTTAAAGGCGAAAAAAGAAAGGATATATTACAGTCTCTTCTTGATTCGCAAAAGTCAGTAAATGATGAAGATCGCTTGGCAGCGGATGCCATTATGTCAGAAACTATTCTGTTTTTAGTAGCCGGTTCTGAAACTACTAGTAATACTTTAGGCTTTGCTATTATTGAGTTACTTCGTCATCCTGAAAAACTCAAGAAACTCTACGCTGAGATTGATCAAGTACCTCTGGAAGAGGGCCAAAAGATATTTAATCATGAACAGCTCAAGCACCTTCGTTATTTGAACGCTGTAATCAACGAAACATTACGTATAGATGCTGTTGCAGCTGGTGGTATGCCACGTGTAACTGCTGAAAAAACTGTACTAGGCAACAATTTAGTTCTACCCAAAGGAGTATGTGATTTTCACGTTTAAGTTATTCAATGATAAACTAACACTTCTCTTTTTAGATTACTATTGTTACCAATGTTTATGATGTACAGACTAGTTCAGATTACTGGGAAAATCCGCTTGAATTTATTCCAGAGCGCTGGATTCCAGAAGAGAGCGACAACATAAAGCCAGCTGATTTAGATGCATTCTTTCCATTTAGTTCTGGGTAAGATCTCATATTTCTTTCTTCTCATCTATAATACATAGATATACTGATTAGTTTATTATAGTCCTAGAAATTGCATTGGGAAAAATTTTGCTCTTCAAGAGATGCGCGTTGCTCTGTCATCATTTTTAAAGTATTACGAAATGGCTCCCATTGAAAAGGAATTGGAAGATAGTAAAGATGTTAGACTATATATCACTTTAGGTGTTAAAAAAAACAGTTTTAAAGTTAAAGTTAAACACCGAAAATAAGTGAATAATCACATCTTGTGATCAAAAGAATACACAATCCTTTATACATCTATTTTCATTCATTTAAGGATTTTATTCTATATATATTTAATATCTGCTATTATTTATTTTCTTATAATATACTACAGTTTAACCTTGATAAGTACATTACCTACATAGACTTTTTTGTATGAAATATGTATTTATACATTTACCTACTGTTATTTTCAAGAAAATAAGAATAAAATTCAAATTAATGAGAATATTTTGTCATCTACGCAACTATTTTTTCACTATTTTATTGTTCACCTACATATAAAGATAATAATCATTCAATTACCTAGCTCTTTCTTGTCGTTGTTGACTCTCCTTTCCCAATATTTCAGATAAGTTCAATTACTACTTATATTAAGAACACTGGATTAATCTTCGTTCTAACTATAAAGAACGGAAAGGAATTCCCTGATCAAGCACTATATCCAGTCCCCACCCATTTTAAATGGGAAAGCCTTTTCATATGTATGGGGTGATGCTCAAAGCCTGTCATTTGTGCCAATAAAAACCATGAATGGAACCAATATGTCCTGGATTACACCTGAACAACCTTTACTTCAATTGTGCCGCCATTGAACAGCAGGTCTCAATGGTTGCAGAATGTAAGTATCTCTGTTTATGTTAAAAAATCCTCAAATATGGAACTAATGGTAGTAGGAGCAGTGGCAGCAGGGATTTCATTAACATCTTTCTTGGGACGTCCACGGGAACGTGATTTTTTCTTTGCTTGTGAAGACTCACCTTCCTCAGAACGAGTAAGTCTTTTAACAGGCAGCTTTTGAGTAGGTAAATCAAGAGGCACAGCACCTGATAGTATAGGATCGGCACGTTCTTTTTCTTTATCTTTACATTTGATGGATTGCATAAAGTTTTGACAGTTC
>VCJE01002628.1:15544-32229 GCA_024140265.1 Backusella liffmaniae | reverse complement strand
AAGATTTCGTGAGTTGAGCGAAAATTTTCAGTGAATGCGCAGATTGGAAATGGAATGACTGTATTTATCTACTTTTCAAAGGATTTATTATTATTGTAAGTGGATGTGTTTTCTAAACAAAAGTATTTTAAGAGGTGGGTGAGACGAGAAGAGAATGAACAGGGGGAAAAAAAGTGAATTGTTTTGATTAAGGAATTCCGGAGATAATCGTAGCTGCCCTATTTTTAAAGAGATTTTCTGTGAGAAAATCATAAAATCATAATAATACAGAAATATAAACGTAAACATTGAGGCTTGTCATCATCCCAGTTTTCATTTGATATATATATTCTTTAACTGGTAGCTGTAGAAAAAAGTTGTCTTAAAGTATGCAAAGTAATGATTTATTTATATTCCAGAAAACCTCCGCCTCCAACAATCCATTTGATTTCAATGTTTTGTTTCACAATTATATTTTTTATTGTTTTTTTTTACATTTTGATTAATTACAGGTACAATATATGAATAAAAGGTATTTTACTAAAGAATACTTCAGAGGGAGTTTACTATTCGTAAATATAAAATTAAAAAAAAAAAACTAGGGGAATAAAGCAATTCTAAAGATAATAGTTTAAGGGAATTAATAAAGATTACATGGGGTAGTTTTAGTTTGCGTTGAGAGATTGTTGGTAGACCAGCTCACTGTAAGTTCCATTTAATTTAAGAAGCTCCCAATGAGTACCCTGTTCAATGACACGGCCATTCTTAACTACACAGATAAGATCGGCATTTTGAATAGTAGAGAGACGATGGGCAATTGTGATTGTAGTACGTCCACCTTCTTCCAAAATGTTGTCAATAGCTTGTTGTACCAGTTTTTCAGATTCACTATCCAAGGCAGAAGTGGCTTCATCAAGCAACAAGATCTTAGGTTTACGAATCAAAGCACGAGCAATAGCAATACGTTGTTTCTGGCCACCAGAGAGCTGAGAGCCCTTATCACCAACACGAGTATCATAACCTTGAGGAAGACTGATAATAAACTTGTGAATGTTGGCAGCCTTGGTAGCAGCCTCAACATCTTCTTGAGTGATTTTAGAAGGATCATCCACACCGAAACGGATGTTTTCACCAATAGTCATATCAAACAAAACAGGTTCTTGACCAACCAAAGCCATGTGGCTACGGAGATTATTAAGAGAAAAGTTCTTGGTGTTGTTTTCGTCAACACGAACAGTACCACTAACAGGATCATACCAACGCTGAAGCATACCAATAGTTGTAGATTTGCCACAACCGGAAGGACCGACAAGAGCGATGGTCATACCAGCCTTACCATGAAGGTTGAATTCACCATTGAAAATAGAAATATCAGGACGAGCAGGGTAGCGGAAAGTAATGTCTTCAAAAGCAATATCACCCTTGATTTGACTACGAGTTGGCTCGATACCCTCGAGATCAGGGTCAATTTCAGGTACACGTTCAAGAATTTCAAAGGCAGCAATGGAGGAGTATTTGGCCTTAGCGAAAGCTATTGAAATATGTTAATATACTATATATATATATATATATTTAAAGCTAACAATACTTACTTGTAGTGAACACAGAGGCTCTACCAACACCTTGAGCTGTGATCATGATAGCCATCATACAGGTAAACATGTTTTGGAAATCAAGACCTCTTTCAGCGATAAGACGACAACCAGCATAGAAGGCAACGGCATTAGTATAAAGTGTAATACCTTGTTGGAGAGAGTAACCAAATGAAGACATGATAGCCTTATTTTGAGCAAGACGATGGGGACGATCAGTAGCCTTGTAGTATTTGTCTTCAAAGTATCCTTGTTTGTTAAGAGCAGCGACAGTACGGATTTCCTTGATTGCTTCACCAGCAACTTCACCACTTTGTTCATTGGCTTTCTTGGTCTTATCTTCAAAACCACGGTGAATCTTGGATTCGTAACCAGTAGCAAACATAATGAAAGGACTCATACAGAGAATGATCAAGGTCAACATCCAACTTTGACTGAAAGCAATAGCCAAACCTATACATATATGCAATTAGTACAATTGATCATTGAATATGAATTTAAATCAACTAAACTTACCAGTAATAGAAGTGACAATAATTTGAGTGATATCACCCCAGGTCTTGGTGACCAATTCATTTACGTTCTTAGAGTCAATAGCAAGCTTGGAGGTTAAGGCACCAAGGGAGTTTTCATCATGATCAAAGTAACCGACTTCCTGTTTCATGAATGCACGGAAGATATCGCCACGAAGACGTTTAGTGTAGCGTTCACCAGCAACTTCAAATGAAATGACTTGAGTAGCGAAACCGAAGAAAGCAGCAATACCAATAACAACAAACAAGAAAGAGTAGAGATTAGGTCCTTCCATAGGTCCGGGTGCAGCGCTACCAGCAGGAACAATTAATGTGACGGTAACACGGGAGAAAATAAGAGCAAAACAAGGGAATACGGCACCAGCGACAGCAGCACCAGCAACACCAGCAGCCATCATGGGCCACTCGGGTCTCATTTGTTTCAATACCTTACCGATAGGGGCACTCTGTTTCATAGCTTGTTTGCGTTCTTCCTTTTCTTTGCGGAGCTTAAGTTCATAGGCATCAACAGAGACACGACTTGTTGTCTTGAATAAGTTAACGGTTGTTTCCTTTTCGTTTTCGGCAGTTTCGTTATTGCGCTTGCTTTCGGCTTCAATTTCTAATTGTTCACGTTTCAAAAGTTCTTCAGAATCAAGTTCTTCAACATTACTACCCTTCTGCTTTGTGGCAATCTCTTGTTTTCTGACCAAATCAGCATAGACACCGTTCAAGGCAAGAAGTTCGTTATGGTTTCCTTGTTCAACCAAGTCGCCCTGTTGCATGACAACAATAAGATCAGCGTTACGGATAGTAGAAAGACGATGAGCAATAACAATAGTAGTACGGTCAGCAGCGGCAGCATCCAAAGCCTGTTGGACCAAACGTTCAGATTGTGTATCTAAAGCAGAAGTAGCCTAATAAAATAATTGAGTTAATATAATGCGTAGATATAATTATATTTATAGAATAAATTACCTCATCTAACAAAAGGATAGAAGGATTCTTGATAATAGCACGAGCAATAGCAATACGTTGCTTCTGGCCACCAGAAAGCATACCACCATGTTCACCAACAAGTGTCTCATAACCATCAGGAAGTTGAGAGATAAAGGAGTGACAGTTAGCCTTCTTACATGCGACAACGATTTCATCATTGGTGACTTCATGATCAATACCCATAAGCAAATTCTGTTTAATACTCATATTGAACAAGACTGGTTCTTGGCTCACAACACCAATCTGACGACGAAGCCATGCAACATTGTATTTCTTAAGGTTGTGTCCATCAAGGATAACGGATCCGCTATTTGGGTCATAGAAGCGCTGGAGAAGTTGAACACTGGTGGATTTACCAGAACCAGAAGGACCAACAAAAGCAACAGTCATACCAGGCTTAATCTGAAGGTTAAGCTGCTTCAAAATAGTAATATCAGGGCGAGTAGGGTACTTGAACATGACGTCCTTAAATTCAATATTACCGATGGCCTTCTCTGGAGCCAAACCCTCGGTGCTGTCAGCATCAATTTCGGGAACTCTGTCGATAGTACTGTAAATCTTGTATGCAGCACCAGAAGCACTGGAAACAGCAGATAAATTGGGAGGCAGTTGAAGAAGAGCAATAGCACCCATGATCATGGCAAAGAAAACAACAAGAACAATTTGACCATCCAATTTACCTTCACGAGTAAGCTTAGAACCATACCAGAAAGAAAGACCATAAGTAGAGAAAAGGATAAACATGAAAGTACCAAAACCAAAACCAAGGATCATACCACGCTTAATACCAGTCTTCATAGCCTTTTCAAGTTTAGTGTTATACAACATGGAGAAGCGGTCTTGGAGAGAGAAAGAATAAACAGTTCTAATACCAGAGAAGACTTGTTCGGCAACTGAACCAGCATCGGCATAGGAATCTTGAGTTTTAAGAGTATACTTGGTGATGAAATAACCCATACAACCACCAGCACCGGCCAAGAGAGGAAGGGTAGCCAACATAATTACAGCAAGTTGCCAACCCTTGACAAAGGCAACAACAAAACCAGCAATAAATTGACCAGCGCACATGATGAATAAACCGAATTTTTCGGAGATACCGTCCTGAATTAATTGAGTGTCAGTAGCAAGACGAGTGGTGAGGGAACCTTCTTCAGCTTTATCAAACCAACCCATTTCTTGACGAAGAATGGCGTGGACATATAAGGTACGAATACGTCTGACTTGATTTTCACCAGTCAAAACCCAGACACAGTTGGCAACATATGCAGCAACCAAAACACCTGTACCCATATAAACAAAGATAAGGATCAAAGGCATGGCTTCAGGAAGAAGTCGAGATAAATCTCCTGATGTGACAATTGTACCGATTGTACCCATAAACTGACCGAAAAAAATAATCGAGCAAGGTTGAATGGCACCAATACCAGCAGAACAGACCATAGCGATTAAAATCATACATATTTCAAGTGGTGTAGCGAAGCGGAAAAGTTTATAGAGTGGGACAGAGGGTTGCTTCTCCTTCTTTTCCTTCTTCTTCTTCTTATCTTTTTCATCAGATTCAATGACTTCTACTTTTTGAACAGGAATAGCAGCGATTTCCTCTTCCAACAGTAACTTTTCGTCTTGTACATTAGATGGTGTGTTGCTATTTCGTTTGTGACCATCTATAGTCTGACTCGTCAACGACGAGCGTGACGAATTACTTAGAGTCATTTTGTATAGACACTAATAAAATATATGTATTAAATAAGAGTATTAAATCAAAAGTCAAAAAAAAAAAAACTTCCAAATCAAAAAAAGATGAATGGTATTTATATTATATATCATGTGGCACAAAATAATGTTAGCGGAGAGTTGGTTTCCGGTGTAATGAAAAGCCGTAAATACCGGCCCAATCATCAAAATAGCACTCTAATAGCGCACAGGACAAAATCAACTTCACGTTGGTGTTTGAAACTCCTATACTTTATATTCGGCACCCTCTCCACCTTATTCCTGGAAGTAAAGTTTCAAAGAGAAAAATATACTTTTCTAAATGGATCATAGCTTTTTTCCACGTGACGACATCAACATTGTCATAGAAAAGCATCGTTAATTCTAAATATTCTATTCTTCTATACCTATTCAAATCCAGTAATTCACAAACCTAGTTTCAAGAATCCTTGAAAATTATGGTTAAGATAACAATAATTTTATTGATGTTGCTAATTCACAATCTCAATAAAAAATCGGTTTATCAATTGGGCAAGCTTATTCTGTGCGACATAGAGTCGATCAACAAAAAAGGAAAAGCCACTTGCTACAGCTTGCCAATGTTTGGACCAGATGTGTTTTTCGTATTTACACCTTTTGATTATTTCAGTATCGCTGGTTGTGAAAGTGCTGTGTAGCTGTAGTATCTAAATTACAATTTTTTGATCCGCATGCTTTACTGCGGCACGTTGGAGCTGGGTATTAAAACTATTCTTCTTTAGTTTTCTATAGTAGAATTCGCAGGCGAATTAATATCGGCCCTGGTGGCTCCTTTACTAGTTTATGGCCTCATGAAGTTCCATTCTTGGTGTAAAAAAGTTCTTTTTTTTTCGCTATTACCTCCTTAATAATAGAGCAGTTGCACGTAATCCCATTTTCGGTCTTTGATTCAGTTTTCCTAATTTATTATAACAGGCATTGCTCGAGATTACAAAATCATTGGTTTCTATGCACACATTTGGTAGCATGTATGTTTACTGTTTATTTTGTTTACTTATTTATTTATGATAAATAATATTCTGATTTGGAGTAGAAAATAACAATTTAGGGCATATGATTACACATGTTCAATGTTATTTGAATAGTGATGCAAGATATAGGAGATAGTATGGAAAAAGGTACGTCTAATGATATTGGCATTATATATCATTTTCTCTAAATTAAGGTTCAAAGAGACTTTAAGCGAGGGAAATCTCTTTCATACTTCTTTAGATTAATTTGATTTTTACTAATTTTTAATTCACTATTGTTCTATGGGTTTATTTATATATACAGTTGACGAGAGAAGATGCATTATCAGGGAACCTTTAGCCATTTCCACTTTCATTTTTGTTACGATCTTGTATATGTCATGTCGGACATTACGTACATTTTGTATCGTATAGGTCTTCTTATGGGATCGGCGCCTCTCCCGTTTTTTCATGTAAAACTCTTTTTTAATCCAAGATGGATTCTAATAAGAGAAGTGATTTTTCTTAGAGATAAATACTCTTCTTTAATTTATTAATAAGGACTGTGAGTATATTAAAAATATACGTTATTCAATGTGCAACAGAGGGGTTGGTTTGATGGAAGTCCATAAGGATTACGAGTACTTCTTTATTTAGATGTTTTTCAGTCAACGAGCTGGCCGGTAATTTTTGAGTCAAAAAAAAAATTAACCCTCGTTCCGTCTTCTATTTAAAGTATTTATGATGGTGTAACCACAAAATATATTCATTTACTCTTGTCAACAATCACATGGGATACATGAATGATAGCCATCAGTCACCAAAATTGTCATTGTTTAATTCTTGGCGGATTTTGGTTTATTGTTTGATCCAGGTCATAGGTATTTTGAACATCTTGATTTGTTAGCAAGAGTGTATTTTTTAGGTGAATCGGTATGATCTATGATTGGTTTAAATAGAACGAGAATTAAATATGTATGTTACCAAGATTTCCAATCCCGAAGAGTAGTCAATGTGATCTGCTTGTCCCATCATTTGGTGGATAATGCTTAGGGATGCTTTCAGATTAGTGATAACTTATTATATCAGCAAAGTCTAGTTTGTGCTGCCTTTCAATGTAAGCAAATGTTCATGTATACCGGATTTGGATCACACTTTAAGTCATTTTTTTAGAGATCAATTATTTTCTTAAATGCTCCTTTTTCCAGCAAGCATTACTTTATTTTCCTTTTATTCGTCTCTGTCAGACGTAATGATCCACAATTTCAAACTTATCTCTCTGTATAAGAATAGCCGCTCGGCCCGAATGATAAATCATAGTTAATGTAACAACCGTGTTAATTGAACCCTTTAATATTATGATTAGACGCTGATTATTATAAAATAGAACCAATGTATTCACCTTAAGCGAATTTCTACAAGCAAAGCTTAGGTATGTTATTGTGATAACTCCTTATTTGAATTCTACCAACCACAAGGGTCGAAATAGACAACAGCTTGCACTAATATAATCATCAATCTGACATATGGATTTGTTGTTTTCAGGTACTTCATTTTTAATTTTCAAAGTAGCATCATTTTATAGAGTTGAAAAACAAAAATCCATTTTTTTTTAAATCCAAAAGTAAAATCGAAAGGCACATGAACATAATTGTTTCTGTGATTTCTTTGATGGTTTTGATCTAAAAATAAATAAATAATCGTTGTTACACACTTATTTATTTTCAAAGTTAAAGCAACACACCAATCAGCAGAAATCAATAGCACATGATCCATGCACACAAGAACAAATGTGCTTGGAAAATGGTAGAAAACGTAAAAAAAGGACAGAAATCAAAGTAAATAATAAATGCTTTGGTTTTATCATTCACTAAATGTCTTGATGTACAAAATGAATTAAAATATTAGCCAAGAAGAAAAAAAAACACCATTTAGTTAATTATTTAGTTTCTCATTCTATCTTTTGCATTAAACTAATGGTAATGTGCTTCAATAGACATCTATAGTACTTAATATGCTTCCCGATGTGGATTAATTAATTCAGCTGAATAGGTTTTTGATTTATCCAATAACTGAAACTGTTGATACATACATATAGTAATTCTAAAGTTCTTAAAGCCTGTTTTTGTTTTTGAATATTAATGCAAGTTTTAGCCGAGGTATTGCTGCGGTCGATGCTTGAGAAGAAAGGTAATATTATATGTTTAGTAAAATATGGCTGTATTGTCATGACATATTTTAGATACCAAGCATAATGTTTAGTGTAGCATGAAAGGTTGAAATGTTTCAATTGTATTCTTGGAAATTAAAGAAAGATATCACCAATGCCTAGAATGTTAAACGAAATACCGTGACCGTGGCTAAACGTATCTTTCTTTATTCTGGACTTAATTTTATCTGATGCTCAACAATAAATAAAAGGGCTGATAATATTTAACTCAGTATCGTCATATCCCATTCTTATTCAAAAGAAAGGTTCGAAAATAAATATCTTTTAGATTTGATTATCAATATAAAAAAAGTATCGGTATACAAATAAATATTTGTTTATAAACTCCTTTTCTTACAAGAAAACCGCGGATGCATTACTTGAATCCACCGCAAAGACAATAGATCTTGACTAAAGCCTAAAGATATCAAAGAACGACTGCTTCGGTATTTAAACAGACATTGTTTCATTTTAATAATATTTTTAGCTTTATATGATTTACTGTTCGAAAATCTCTGTAGCATCTTACGAGTTCTCTTAAATTAAATATCCAGAGAATTGTTCTGAAAAATTTTCCATACTTGTTAATTTAACCTGTCTTGAAAAAACGTTATACTTAATAATTAAAGCATTTTTATTATCCAATGTTTGTTCGTAATCTTGTAAATTATGTAATATGAAAGCAGAAACTTATGGTTGAAAGGAAAAGTACTTGCACTAGTTTTTATAAGAGTGTATACGGCTTGCTTTAAATTTCGTTGTAAATATCTTTAATAGTGCCGTGTTTTTCATATCGTAGGTGTGTCTTATTATTATATTGGAAACATCGTACACATCTATATCAATACCTCTATTTATTACCATTAAATGTATACTTATAATTACTACAATTAGTTTAACCACCTTTACTTTATTTGTACTATCAATGCGTATTATTATATAATAAATAGCTTCAATTAGTTTGTTTTCTTGTCGACTTTTTAATATTAGAGTACGTTACTTCTGTTATATATTTAAATAGTATTTTAAAAGTAATGAACTCTTATATATGAAGAATACCAAGAGTAACCGTGTCATGTTCTGAAATAGAAACTTGGCCCTGCTTCAGAATTTATGTATGAGTAATATTTGTCATTTTCTCTTGGACATTATTGAAAGTCAGTCGAGGATTTTGATGCTCGAAATTTACAATGCTCGTACACAAAAGTACACAGTTTTAGTTGCTTCGTTAATCTTTTTGAGATAGAATGGCACTCTCATCACAAACAGTTACTCCTTTACTTCCCTTTTTTTCTTTTTCAGAGCAATGCAAAGCTGCTCTCGTCAAGGAAATGGTGGGAAAAAAGCTAAATGAGCTTCGAACGCCAACTCTTGTAATTGACAGAAAGATCGTTCAGCGCAACTGTGAAAAGCTGGGCAAAGCAAGCTCTGATCTTGGTATTAAAGTTCGCGTTCATGTAAAAACACACAAGGTATTTTTCTTTTTCTTTTCTTTTTTTATTATTCTTATTATTATTTAATATGGACGTCTAAAAAAATCTATTCAGACCATCGAAGGAGCTGAAATTCAACTAAAGGGTACCCAGGCCGACGCTATTGTCGTGTCAACTATGGCAGAGGCACATTATATGATTAATAGTCGCTTGACGGAAAGTGGCATATTAAAAGAGGTACTCCACAGTATTCGATATTGGATCTTGATTACGATATTAATACATATCACAGGTTCTTCTTGGTTTTCCTATTTCTCCAGACAAGTTCAGTGATGCACTTGATCTCTCAAAGAAAGTTTCAAAGTTTCTCGTTTTTATAGGTAAAGGATCACTGAAAACGAATGTATGAGCTTGAAATTGATCTATCATCATTATAAAAGATAATGTGGTCACCTTGAACGCACTGGAAGAATATCTTCAACAGGAATACGGAAATGATATCTCTGCTAAAAAAATAAACGTGTTTTTGAAAGTGGATTGCGGATACCAGTAAGTATATCCTTGTTTTTTATTACCAATATTTGTTATTTACCAAAACATTTTAGTCGTGCAGGTGCACCATTAAATGATCCATCAACGTTGGAGCTGGCAAAAAGACTCCAAGATTCAGATTATGTAGATTTTTACGGAATATACACACATGCTGGACACTCTTATTCTGCAAAAAGTGCCATCGATGGCTTGGAATATCTTAAAACAGAGTGTAATATGGCACGTCGTTTCCGTGACTACTTCACAACTAATGGAGTGGTAGTAAAGACAGTCTCCATCGGTGCAACCCCAACTATTCATGCCGTTGTGAAATTTGCACAGGAAGACAAGGAGAATATCAAACAGGAGCTGGATGGTATCAATGAACTTCACGCAGGCGCCTTTTCATTCTTGGATAGACAACAGGCTGCCACCGGTCTTTGTACCTTAAAGGATATTGCCATATCTGTGGTATCTCGAGTTGCCAGCAATTATAGCGATAGAGATAGTTTATTGATTGATGGTGGCGCCTTGGCATTTTCTAAGGACACTGCTCCTCAGGGTGGTTTTGGTTACGTTTTAGATCCTGCAATTAAACCTGACATTAATCAGGAACCAGTTGTTCTCGCTACTTTGACAAAAGTAGCACAGGAACATGGTGTTGTTTCAGATTTAAATAGTTCAATTCTATCAAGATCTGATTTAGGAATAGGTAGTCTTGTGCGTGTATTACCAAATCATTGCTGTCTCACTGCAGCTTCTCACATGTATTATTTGATTGTTGAAGATGGAGGTGATGTAGTTTTGGATGTATGGGTTCCTGTTAAAGGATGGTAACCGTTCACAGCAAAACCAAATAAACTGAATTTGCTATTATGACTATTGCATATTTTACCTTTCCTTTCCTTTCCTTACCTCTCCTTTTCTTTTTGATTCTTCTTTTGTTTTCTTGACTCGTCGTTTTTCGGGTAAAATTGACATCATGGAAATAAAGTAAATAAATACTAGCAACCTTTCTTGCTCTATCAGGATCAGGACGAGAAATAAGACCGTAAGAGTGTACCAAAAGCGTATCTTTAGTCAAATATGGTATATTGCCTCTAGTCTCAACCGATTTCCCTAGCCAAGTACAAATTAAAAAATACGCAAAGTTGGTTTTATCTCTTATAGGGAAAGTATGTTCCTCTGCTAATTTTCTGAGATCATCCTGTTAAAACCAGCTATTACTAAAAGCTTAGCGATTTTTTTTAATTGGTATTTAATTAGGCCTTATTTCTAACCTTCATAACTATGGTACATAGCTGATAGGTGGCGTTTATCAAGGCAGTAGAGCATTTAAAATTGTAACATAAAATTTAAAAACTTACCAAGCCTTATTATTACCTCTCATACTTTTGCTATAGACTTTAAATACTCATCTCACTTATAAATTGTATTAATTATGATTTTGACTATAAATGGCGATTAAATAAAATGTTATCAATCTATTACTTTAACTCCTGTTTATTTATACTTACAACGATATAAGGTGGGTGATGGGATTTATACAATCGTAGAAGTTTCAAATTAATATGATACTAGTAATAAAATGTAAAATAAAGACGAAAGAATATAAACATTTATCATAACAATCAACCAGAGCAGAAATAAAAATCAAACAATAAAATAAGGTACCTCATGACTACGACTTAGTATCTAAAAAGTGGCTTCATTATTAGTTTTATGATCAGAGAAATATCTATTATATTGAGATAGGATAGAACCATATTGTGGATAAACTGATAAAACATAGAAAATTGTATTAGCAAGTTGAACTAGATAGTGGAATATAAATCATTTCACGACAGACTTACTACCTTTTACTTTTACACTTAAAAACTTCATCGCGAATAAAATAACAAATGCTGTCAAAGTTCATTTGATATTTATGAGGTTTGGATTGATACGAAAATAAAAATAAAAAGAGAAGTAAAGGGGTAAGTGTTTGCGGCAAGAGCATCGATCTATTAAGAAAAACGAAATCAAAAGATTTAAAGAAACAAACATTTTTTGTGCAATAATAAATATGAAATCAAAAATCAAAAAAAAAAAATATACAATGAAGGTAAACATACTTTTTTTTGCATTTAAGGCTAGTATATTTTATTTATTTCAATTAAACTACATATCAATTAAGAAACTTTTATACATTTGAATTTTATCCTCTATTTTTTCTCCAAGTCTTTAGCATCTTGCCATTCCAAGTAATCTTTATAGCAGGTAATTGCACCGTTACTCTCGCTAACAGTTTTTTTGTATTCTTTAAGTTCTTTTGAAACTCTACGCTTACGATTTGAGAACCAATACGTGATATTTCGAGGGCTTATTTGGGTGTGCTCATGGATTGCCTTACGCTCCGCTTTTGTCAGTTTATCTCTTACACTATATACGTCAAAGAAGATAGCCATCAAATAATCTGTTATATGTGGCTCATACGATGTTTGTGTTCGTCGAGTGTTACGGTATTTGGAAACCTTTCTTTTCCTCTTGTCACCTTCGGGTGTAGCTGTCTTTTCTGTGACCGATTCCATATTTTTTGCGTTTCCGCACAATGCTTTTTGTTTTTTTCTGGGTGGTTCGTCTGGCAAGATATTATCGTCTTCATTATCTTCTTCGATGTATTCATCGTCATCATCGCAATAATCTTGTTTATATTCTGAGCTGTAATCCTGTTCATCCTCTTCAAAAGAAATATATTTCTCCATGAACTCCGTCTCTAACTCTGATTCAAGCTGAGAGGGGGTTGAGGTTGAATAGTTTAATGGAAAGGCCGGTTGTGGATGTGCTGCATTATTGCTTCCAGAAAGTATCATGGACGGATTTATGTATTGCGCATTGGTTTGTTCATCATAGGGGGGATTAGTTATAACAGGTGGTTTTAATGAAGGCTTTCCATGAGTCGCTGGCTGTTTACTTCGAGAGTGTCCGGTATTCTTTGGAGTGCAAAACTGTGAAATATCTTCTTGAATCCATTCATATTCTTTTTGCCTAATTCTGGTTTTCAGAGACTCTGATTCCTGTTTATATTCTGTGACTAAATAATAAGCGGTTTAGTTAAGGGTTAACATTAAAGTTTAAATTGCTCTAGTAGCTTCAGACCTTTAACATTACCTGGGTTGGTTTGCATAGAATTCAAATCTAAATCCTGGAAAGGTTTTTTATTGAATGTGTCCCTAACCACCGCCTGTAATTCGTCTGTACTTAAATTACGGATTTTGCTGTTATAAAACAAAGTAAAGTCGTCAGTAACATCGCCAGTTACATCGAATTTAAATTTTGGATCAAGTATCTGGTTAACTTTTTCTCCTAGTTGGTCTGAAAATTGCATCAACGGTACGATGGCTTCCGCTGGTTTCTGGGGTGAATTTTCGATTATAGAAAATACGTATTGCGCTTTTTCGATTTCACGATCTAGTTTTTTCATAGCAGAAAACATAAGAAAGGATTTGTGCCGAGATGTCCTATTTTCGTTATTTTTGTGTGCTAAAACCATATGTAGACGAAGGGTGGTTATTGAAGCCCTTAATTCACCAAGATATTCTTGAACTTCGGGTAATTTTTCTGAATGCTTTGCCCATATTTTTGCCCTTCTAAACTCACACCAAACGTTGAGAAAACTTGGGAAAAAAGAATGGTACATATAATCTCTGATATCCGGAAATTCTTTAGTAATCTCCATAACTAATTCTGGGTCGTCGTTATCCTCCATATTTTTCAGAGCTGGCTCAGAGCCATTATATTCGGCGCCGTTTTCGGGAGGAAGGATATCTAGTAGAGCGTTTATTAAGTCAAGGTTCGGTTCTTGTGCAGGATGAGGGGTTTCTACTCCCTCTACACGATTAGTTGCGGAGGAAGGATCTATGTCAATATGGTGATTGAATGTTTGTTCCTGCATTGTTTATTAAAATAAAATAAAATAAAATAAAGTAAAGTAACTACAATAGTAATAATGATAATACCATGAAGAAAATAGGTAATTGGAGCTCTTTTATACTGTCAAAAAATCGTCTACTTTGAATGCAAACAAAAGAAAACTATAAATCAAGAGGAATCAATGAACTCTGCTTCCCTTGTTTTCATTGATACATGTTGCATTGAATACAATGGGATATTTTATAATTAAAGTTTTCGAAAATGATGTTTTTATTGTATTTACACGTCACTCCAAAGATAACTTGCTAGCTCATTGTGTTTATCTTAGGAGGTTGAATCTCCTCTATGCTTGTTCTGATCGAATGGGTAAAAACTTTCCACGATCGCGGTTTTGGAAAAGAAGAGTTATTTTTTGAATACCAGTGGCTCTTGGTGTTCTTATCCACAATACCATTCCCAGTAATAAACCAATGAAACATAATAAGCCAAAGTGATTCTTTGAGAAAAAACTTGGTTTCAATGACTCTAGGTTATTTAGGTCCGATTTTTCGTTACTACTTGCTGCTGTTACCGCACTGGCAGCGGCTTTACTATCAATCTCTTTAATTACAGCTTCCACCAATCCCTCTAAAGGTTCAACGTTGTATTTTTTTGATGTATATTGTGATCCTGGTGCAAATATTACTTGTTGAGCATAAGAAATGTTGCCGACTGAAGCTCTTGGCATATACGATTCAGCCTCTAATATACTGTTTGCTATTGTTCTATGGAAAGCTGCCAAACGTTACATCCATCACAAAATGGGTTTAATTTGAATAATTTCTGAAGTTTAAAAATCGCTATTTTAGGCTCTATTTACCTGTTGTGAAATGAGTTTTGTCCCACCAGACATATTTATTCGTCATACCGGAACAGAATTCACCAGGACAATCATCCAAATAAGGAGAAATAGAGTTTTTAAAGCCAAAAACAGCCGGATTAACATACAGGTCTGAAATTAACGTATGAATGTCAACAAAGTCCATTTCAAGTCCATGGTGGTGCTTATTGAGATTTGCTGCCTCTTTTGAAAGCAATTTATTAAGACCTGTTGCTGTTAAGCTATGGTTTAAGGAGAGTTCAGAGTCGGCGAAATAGGGTGTGTATTCAAGCGGAGGAACATTCAGTAGCAAAACTCTATTAGAGGAGAATATTTTACGAATTGATTTCTAGCACAAAACAAACGAGTTATAAAAAGGGGTTAACTGTGAATTGAATTGTATGATTTCTTTCTTATTATTACCACTTGTTGACTGATGCAGTTAACAATGTTTTTTGTATCGATTGATGTTGTTCCTGCATCTATTTAAACGTTGTTAAAGATCATTGACAGAGATAAGAGGGGGTATCTTTTACCTTCAAACTTTGTCACTTGAAATATATCGTTAAAACCCAACCAAAAACCGAAGACTGTTTCTTCAGGATTTAAATCAAGCTTAAGTTTATAGAACGCCTCTACTTGGTCTTTGATGCTTGGTGGTGGTGGTGGGGTTTCGTTTGAAGTGGAACCATAAATACGGTTGTCGCAAACAGCCCCACTATAGGCAAAGCTATAGAGTGTTGCATCCCATCCATAAGCTAAATATTCGCTCCACAAAGGGCCATTAGAGCCTCTTTGTATATTTCCAACGTCTATTGAATAATTGTATTATTAACAACAGTGTTGATTATTTTATAGGAGAATGATACTAGCAACGAAAATAAAAACAAAAACTGTACCTGAGTTGGAATCACCAAAGATCACCAAGTTCTTGACTGTTGCAGCTACCGAGAAAGAAGGAATGTAAAAACAGGCAATGGCCAAAAGTTTGAATTTCATGTTGTCAAGATGGGAAAAGCAGGAGAAGGTGTTATTATTTATTTCATTTCATTTTATTTTTTTTAGAGCGAGTGGGAGAACCGCCTTGAGGAATATGATTGGTCGAGCAGACCCTATAACTATAACAAGTAAACTCTGATCAGATTTTGCCACAATTTGAAGCACAGGTAATGAAAAGTCGAGAACATGTATCAATTTCCTTTAATGCTACGCTTATATGTCAAAAATAAACCAACTCGTTTAATGAAACTTATCCAAGGTAACCTTTGCTATGTTTCTCTTTATTTACAAATACAAATGGAAAAGGAAATTTGGTCTTGGCACAATAGCAAAAGATCATCCTTGTGCATGTTAACGTACCTTCCATGAATGTAAGTTCCCTTGATCGGTTAAGTAAAGGCTCATACTATTTAAAATTTTCATTTTCCTCCTTTGCCTCATTGTTGAGCAAATGATGTCTAGGTTTAAATAAAGCGTATTATTACATAATAGAAATAGCACTAATAATAATAATAATACCAATAAAAAAAAAAACTCAACAATGGGACTGTGTCGCAAATACGGATCATACGGTCTTTTTGCTCTCCTTTTCCTTTCATGATTTTGCTATTAATATACATGTGCCTCTTTTTTTAAATAAATAAACAAACAATACATCACTTTGGTGCTCTTTCTTCTGGTAACACAATTGTCCATCGATAACCATTCATAAAAAGTATATGAACATATCAATCGATTATATCTGGAATAATAATACTAGACTACATATTTTATGTTATTTATTTAAGATAAAAGCCATGATAATCATTTCTCCTTATTTATACATATTTTAATGACCTAAAAAAAATAGTTTGTTACACTTTCAGTCGCATCAAGTGTTACGAAATGCTGTGCTAATAAAGTTAGTCCACATAGCCTTCCCATTGTAATTACCATTTAAAACAGAATGATACAAAAT
>VCJE01002619.1:52662-67436 GCA_024140265.1 Backusella liffmaniae | reverse complement strand
ATGGTGTTTTTTTAAAAAAAAAAAAAAAAACTGAAGACATCTACAATAAAAGTTGTTTTCAATACCCTATTATATTTCATGAATTGAACTATTATAACCTATTTTATCACAAGCTAAACACAAAGTAAATGGTAACTATTTGTATATTAAAAGACACTCAAACGAGTGAACCGTGGGTATATTTTGGTTCATAATAATAAATGGTTTAGACCGATTCGTTTTATTTAAACTTGTAAATTGAAAAAGCACCAAGTCTAGTATTTATTAACCAGGCAGGTGTTTTTTATAGTAACACATTATATCAAGCCCCCCTTTTTTTTTGCAAAAGGCGTTTAACATTTCAAATTGAAAATGTAACAGAAGTGTCCAAAATGGGAAAAAGCGCTACAAACTTGGGATAGTTTGAACTTCTATCCATCTCAGCATTTGCATTTGTTGAATACAGAAAAAAAAAGAGACGCTACTTGTATGCAATGATTAAAACCTGACAAGTTTTGGATCTTGGTTGCTAAATCATCACTATCGTATATAAACGATGATACACTTCAAATTGCTATTGATTGTCATTCAAGGTGGGTTGAATCTATCCTAGTTATCTACTCTTTGTTACATACACAACAAAGGCAATCCATTCGGTCTAGTCCGGTTAACACTTTAAAAAAGGGTGATTATTTAAATCTATAGTTTATATAGACCATCGTTGTACTAGAAGCAAAACAAATTTCATAAGACTAATTAAAGCACTTGTAATTTTTCAGCAGTTCAAATAGTACTAAATTTTTCTTATGGTAGTTGCTTTCATATGGAAACTCTTTGGAGGCTATTTGTACCAGCTGTTTAAAAAGATACAGAAGGTAATTAGTGTACTTTGTGTATTATTAAAAAAATTTTAAACAAGACCATTAGAATCCACTTTATAAAAAAATACACCCAGAAAATACATAGAGGATGCCCATATATCTCTGGCCTCTTAAAGGCTAGGAAGACCAGAAAGGCTCTAGGAGATGAGGTTATTTTCCGGATGTAGCGTATGACGGAAATACATTATCAACATTTTATCGTAAAGTACACCTTTATATATAAAATGAAAATGACGCAGACTGGATCGAATGATACTCACACTCTAAAAAAATTGCTACGATTTTCTGATTTTGTGTGATGTTATGTAGATGTACCGATCGTAAAAAATCATAACAGACCATAACATGGAGACTAAAAGGCAATAGTTCCCCAGCAACTACTATTACGACCATAACATCCATAGTAAACCATAACAGTTGCTTTTTTGGGTAGCTCAAATATTACACATTTTAGGAAATTGGGTTTTTTTTTTCTTAAAGTAGATTGGATTTTTCTTTATCTTTTAGGAAATCAGTTCTATAACTTTACTGGCTAAGTCTATTTCGGGACACTCAAACCATAACAAAACCATAACAAACCATAACAAATTTTTTAGAGTGATTCTTGATAACGAAGTTTAAAGACATTGTATTACACAATGATTTTTTATTTAATAAAGTAACTATCTATCTATATACAAAATGAACTATCCATTCAAAAAGAAAGGGTAGATGCATCAGGAACAGCCCCATGATCCACCAAGATGTGTATCATATCCCACAGATCCTTCTTGACACATGCTTTTAGTGTCTCTGAATCAGGAGTGATTTTCAGTTCATCGAGAAAATAGCTGACCATCTCTTTATTGTTTCTGGAAGCGCATACCCGAAGAGCCATGTTATTTTCCAGTGTTGGGTCTGCCCCGTACTGTATGAGCTGTTTGACCATGTCCAAGCGCCCCAATTGAGCAGATTTAATGATAGGGTAGCCTTTAGGTTTGTCTGGGCTTGCTCCTCTTTCTAGTAGCTTTGATATAAGCGTATCTCTCTCCTCCAATGTCTCGGTTGGTGTAGGGTGAAATAGCCTGGCAGGCAGTTTCTTATGCTTAAAAGGTATAGGCCCACCGTTCTCACGATCAAACGAGGACATGAGATGTTTATTGAAGAATCGGAATCGCACACCGTGTTCAAAGGCACTTTTAAGTGTTTCATGGCGCATTTTCAAAAATGCGAGTTTAACATATTCGGGGCAATAGTAGAGCTGATGAAAAAGCGTTCTACACACAATGGGAAGATTAGGGTTCATTGAGAGAATTAAAATGGTGGAAATGATCTCAAAGGGAAGTGCTAGCAACAGCGATGGTTTCAAATCCTCTTCATCGTCCTCATCGTCCGAGGAAGAAGAAAATGCATCCCAATCGTTCATGACATTATTCTTCTTTGGCGTTAGTTGTAATATGGATCCATCATTTAAACGCTGCTTTTTTGACATTTTACATTTATGACAAAAAAGTAAACTTGGGTTTGGTTGCAACTCGTGCTTGAAATTCAGTGGTGGCTTGGCCTTTTGGTCTTTTTTTTGTCTCGATTTTTTTTTTAATTTTTTTTTAATCACTTTTAAACTTAATATAATAATAAAAATATGGTCGAAAAACGTCAAGCCGAAAACGAAGACTCAGAACCAAAGCGTATTCGTGTAGGAACTACCCGTAACGTAGACGTTCATATGGTGCCTCAAGCACCAAAGGTACCAAAAACAACAATCGAAAAAGAGAATGCCCGTCGCTTGATTGTTATTTTGGAACAAGCTACTTTGGAGACTTTAAAGATTGGTAAAAACAAAGAAGGCCACTATCAGTTGCTTAATGTCGATGATCATCTTCATATTCTTAAAAAAAATAACCGTGAAACATATGAGGCTCGTCCTGATATTACACACCAGGTAAGGAGATGATTGCTATGGAAACCGAGATATGTGAATGGATATACTGATTTTATTGGACGAATAGTGTCTATTAACGTTATTGGACAGTCCTTTGAATAAGGCCGGTCTTTTACAAGTCTATATCCACACTCACAAGAATGTTTTGATCGAAGTCAACCCCCACATCCGTATTCCTAGAACATTCAAGCGCTTTGCAGGTCTCATGGTTCAATTACTTCACAAATTGAGTATTCGTGCTGTTAATGGAAACGAAAAGCTTTTGCGTGTTATCGAGAATCCTGTTGAGAAGTATTTACCGACCAACAGTCATAAAATTGGTAAAAGAGAGAGATAATTTACATGAGCCATAAAGATAAATTAACCTAAAATAACAATAGCACTCTCCTGGGATGCACCCACTGTCAAACTATCAGAATATGTGCCCACCATTCCAAAAGATAAGAATATTGTGATCGCTGTGGGTTCCATGGCTCACGGTACAGATGACTTTGCCGATGCTTATGTTGACGAGAAGATCAGTATATCTGATTATTCATTATCCGCTTCTGTTGCTTGTGGTAAAATTGCATGCGCTGTAGAGGAAATTTGGGGAATTTTGTAAATAAATAAATAAAAAACAAGCATATATTTGAAATAGAGAGAATAAGAACGATGGCGCTATTTTATTTATTGTAGTTTCATGATGAAAAAGATGAACTAGATTCGGGCTGATTTAATGACCTGTATGCCTCTGATTCTAATTGTGCTGTATCTTGAATCGATTGATTTACATAGTCATGCCAGGGTTGACTCGATAAGGGCTTGGGTTTATTGCAATGGCGAACAAAAGTATCTTCTGTACCAATGATGTAAAACATGTGATATGTGTCACGGCAGATTTTATATTGCATTCCAGATCGAACAGTAATCTGGCTAGTTTGGTTTCCTTTGAGTTTGAGGTTTCTATGTATTGGGGTTAGATATAAAGTGAATGGAGGGTGGGTGTTTATGATTTGTTACTTTACCTATTTAAAAACCTGGGGGTAAGCATGGATTGATCAACATCCTTTGTTTCATTAGCCCAATCAATGTAATTAGCTACATAGGCATCATATCCGTCGGATCCTTGTCCATCCTGGGTATCTGTGTCTGTACCCAGTAATCGGATACATAGTGATCTTCGATGTGCCTTCTATTATTATTATTATTATTATTGCTATTATTAGATGGTTTCATTCATCGCTTTAAATCGGTACTACTTACAAAGACAAAGTGATATGTATTCTCAGTAGAATCAAGTATGCCTGCAACACGTGATCGATAAGTGACAGCGTCTTCTTGGTTGGCTTGCTCCACTTTATGTTCTTTTTGAAATAGTTTATATAAATCTTGCGATTGGGTATTGGTAGTAATGTTATGTGCCTATTTCATTATTTTGTTAAAGTATAGACACCATCTCAATTTGTTTATATTTACTTACATAGCGCAATAGTGTTAAAACTAGTTTCTCAATTGTATATAGTAGATACGCATCTCTACCAAAAATAAAACGTACACATTCTTCATACGTTTGCTGGTCAATGTCTTGGTCAAACTTGTTTTGTATCAATGATAATAATATATTATAATAGCCTTGTTTTACATCCATATTTAACGCTGTGAGATAATGTTGTTGTTAATAATCATAATAATAACAGTTAAATACACTACGCATTACCTTTGAATCTTCTAGGTGTAATACCTAATTCACGGGCACCCCGTCGTGCTTCTTCTGCTTTTTCAGGCTCTCTTTTAAATTCAGTATCAAGCGACTTCATCTTTGCAAGTCGTTCATATACCATTTGGTAGAGTTGAATGAAGCAGTAGAAATCATCACCACCAAACATATTGTATGACTTATATCCACTGGGTTCAGGTGCTGCCTTTTGATGACTGCTCTTTTGAATCGACATAATTCTCTTTTTCTGTACACGTTTAGATCGGCGTCGGCCCAGTTCCACCTCTAATTTAAATTCATTCTGTACCTCATCCTCTTGTTCACTCTCATCGGATTCATCGGATTCATCGGTATCATCACTTGAATTTGAATCGCTGCTTGTCTTTTTCAAGTTCTTGGTCAAGACATCCTTTCGTAAACTATCGTCGTCGTTCTGTTGTTGGCCACGTTTTCGTCTTGCACGGACACCATTCGTTCCTTTTGACTTTGCAGTATCCGTAGATTGAACGGAGGATACATCATCATCCTCATCCTCGTCAGCCTCCTCTACAACTATATCTTGTGCAATATCACCAACACTAGGCTCAACATCAGACACATCAAAGAGTTGTGGAATGAATGTATCCATAAAGCGGCGTATAGAATCACATTCTGATTGGTCAAACACAGGCTGTCGTGTCAAGAAAAAGCAAACCAAGCGAGATACATCTTTAAATAAATGAATGTCGTTAAAGTGATACTGAAAATGATTTGATTCGGCCAATTCAGATCTCTTTTGTTGCGCCAATTCAATCAAACCCCTAAACTTGGTTAGATCCTTTGCCTTGAACAAGATGCCCTGATAGTCCAATGATTTCCAGTAGTTTCTTTGTTCGACCTGTCGCCATATTTTATTCCATTCACGCTGAGCGCGTTTCCATTCATCGTCTTTTTGCTTTAGTCGTTTAAGAACAATCGGTAGCGTTTGCACTGGATTGTTGTTGAGCAGTTCAATCATTTCCAGTCCTTTTTCAACGCCATAGATCTTTTTGATGATTCGCTGATAAATCGTGAGTGATGGGTTCTGTCCAAGGCTGAATTTGAAACTGACTTTTTCATCAGCTGACATTAAACCTATTTTTTTGGCAACAGGTTCCAGTAATGCAATTGTATTCAAGTTGGCTTCGATGTTTAAATCGTAATCGTATCTTTTTGTTATATATGAGTAAACTAGACAAGTATAAATATATCAAGTGTTACCTCTCCTCTTCCACTCGATGGAGTGCCTCTTCGTACTGGTTCTTTTTAGCTGCTACAAAGCCTGTGTCCTCGCTGGCCCAAGTAGGATGTGAGATGTAGCTGTCATTCAGGACATCCCAGCAAAGCGCATCTCTGCCCGAACATGTTGGATTCTGCCATGACTGAGACACATGACGATAACTGGGTCCACAAAAATCAATCTCCAGACTTTGATCTGTCCTAACAGATCTTTGAACAGGTGTATGTTCAAGTTCTTTATCGTAGCCCACCAATTTTTTAAACCATTTAAAGAGTTCAGGCTGACCGCCAATAAAACTCTCTACTCGGTTCACCAACACATCCTGATCAACAATTTGATGACTGAAAAGATTCAACACCTTTAAAAAGGCATTGTATGTAGCTTTGTTGCCAATGTAGACCTTGACTTTTTCAAAGAACTCTGCTTCTTCTGCAGAGAAAGTGGGCTGTACGTCATCAATACTGTCGGATCTCACATTAGACATTTGAATATCACTTTGGTGATGATGCTTTGTTCTCTAATAATAGTAATAGTAATAGTAATAGTAATAGTTAGTATTAACAAACAAACACATAAACCGCAGTAAATGGTATGGTTTACTTTTGCAATACCAAGATTAGGTATATAGCTAGGTCTTTTCTTTTGGTTCTTTGGTTCAGGTAAAAACTGCTTAAATTCATCCAATAACTCTACAGAATCATCAAAAAGCACTTGTACTTCGGAATAAACCTAATTTAAATTATTTTATTATAAATATGCTATTTTTTCATTGTATTTTTGAACTTACGTCCTCAATTAATTTTTGATCCTTCTGATAAGATTGTAATATCTCCAGAAATCGCTTGTACACGTTGGGCTGTCCCGCAAAACGGCTCTTTATTTTGTTCACAAACGTAATGGCGTGGTTGAATTCGATGGGTTCTTTCTCTTGTGGTGGTTCGGGCTGATTCAACAAAAGTGGCTCGCCATCCACAATGCAAGTGGTGCCTGATGGCGTTGTCACTGTAATAATGTTTCTTTGCTGTTCATCCAAGTTGCATTCAATACGATAGCCAGGAGGCAAAAAGGTATTGAATCCTGATATTAATATAACATGACCTTTAAAAAGACTAGACACACGTTCAATAACGCCTGGTGTGTCGATTCTAAAGCAAAAACACAAGTTAGAACTCTCGCTGAGAACCAGCCTCCAGTCAAACTGAGCCTTACTGTTGACTCTTAAATTCTTTCATAATGTCGAGAAATTGATTGTAAACATTGGGCTCAGACACAAATTTAGCTTTGACTTTATCAAGGTAGCTCAAAGCATCCTTTACGTTTAAGGGCCTAAACTCTTCTTGGCTATACAGACAAAGAAAGAGACGAGATAAGCTCAGTTAAAAGTGATTTTAATGATAGACAAGTTGGGTTCACCTTTCTGGATTGTCTGCTGCCATCTCTCTTACGCGTAGAAACAGGAAATAAACACAAGAGAGGAACAAAAAAATAACATTGTCCGTAAAAAAACATTCGGTGAATGATTTTTTTCCAATTCAAAAACCATCCAATCAAAATAACTAAACCTTCTTTCACACGCAAATTTCCCCAACATGAGAAAAAAAAACTTGGCCATTATAAATAATCATCATTAGTCGATCGAAATAGTGGAAATTTCTGTTTCCATGTTTGTATTGTTTGCTATATATATTTGCTTTCCTTTCATGTCGAATAGAATGTCAGCAACTGGTATTAAAAACTCCCATCAAAGAAGTGTAACTCGGCTACTTGGACTGACCGCAACCAAGTTACACAACAGTTCATGTGAACAGAAACAAATAAGGGAGAGGGGGAAAAATATGTGTATTGTGCCTTTTGTGCACCTTGAAAAATAAGTGCCCTGGCGATCAAATATGTACTTACAGCGCAGTTTTATCTTTTTTTTTATTTTTGGCGTATTGGTACCAATAGGATGTATTCATGCACAATGCAGTTTTGAAAAACCTGGGGTATTTTTAATTTAATATTGGCTAAACAAGCACATGTATGCAATTATAAACACATTATTACAAGATGTATAAATTATAGAAAAAAAAAACTGTGGTTTAGAAATGGTACCAGACCAAATATTATGTTTATTGCTTCGATGATTGTTTTACATCTGCCTTTATATATGCAGATTGTGGCGCAAATTTCTTAATAGCAGCAATTAAATCAGGGAATCTCAAAGGTTTAGTCACGTATTCATCCTATAATGATAATGACGAAGAGTTAAATATGAGGCAGTATATTTCATTTATTATCTCATCTTACCATTCCGGACTGTAAACATTTTTCTCGGTCCCCAATCATAGCTAGAAAAAAAATATATGAATAGTCTATCTTTGAAAATGTAATGACGAAAACCTACCATGAGCCGTTAATGCAATGATGGGTATATGACTACGTGAGCCGGATGTATGCTCTATTTCTCGAATCTTCTGGGTTGCCTCAAAACCACCCATGATTGGCATCTGAACATCCATCAGAATCATATCAAAGGATTTCTTTTCAAACGCTTCTACTGCCAATTTACCATTGGATACAATCTTAACCTTGTGACCAAACTTTTCAAGAATACGAACTGCAAGTTTTTGGTTGACAATGTTATCTTCGGCCAATAGAATTTCAAGGGGTAAAGGTGTCGCATTGTCGCTTGGAAGGTTAGCATGGCTTTCAAGGGCAGGCAGCAATGTGTGTGCAAGATCCGATAGATTAATAGGCGAGTTTGTATAGCCAGTGATACCAAGATCAATACATAGCTTCATATTGAGGCGATGAATTTCCGGTGCAATAAGAACAATAGGTGTATATCTTAAATGGACAGCTTCTCGAATTTTTTCAGCATATGCCATGTTGTCAACAAGTACAGTATCAAATATAGGTGCCTGCTTAGAGTGACCACGATCTGAAGACGTAGATGCATTGGTAAGATCAACTGCTTCTTTGATACTGGAGACTCTATACGGTATTAAAGTCAGATCCTTAATTTTCTCAACAACATCTACTTGATTTAAACTATCCATAAATAGAACATTGCGATTTTTGAAGCGTTTCATTTTTTCCAAAACATCTTGTCTTTCCATAGTATATTGTTTAAAGTTGACCGTGAAATAAAACTGTGACCCTCTACCGTATATTGAAGTTACCCAAAGATCACCACCCATAAGCTGCACAAGATGCTTGGAAATGGATAAACCTAGACCAGTGCCACCATATTCGCGACTGTGTCCCAAAAAAAAGAAGCAGATGAGTAGATCAGTAAAAAAAAATTGTTAGTTTCAACTTCAACTTACGTAGTGGAGCCATCTGCTTGACAAAAGGTATCAAAAATGACATTTAATTTGTCTTCTTGGATACCTATACCAGTATCTTTTACACAGAATTCTACAGAAACTAGTTCGTTTTCTATGCTAAGGACTCGGGATTCGAGTGAGACCTCGCCTTGTCTTGTAAATTTAACAGCATTTCCAATCAAATTAGTAATAACTTGTCGGAGACGAAGGGGGTCGCCAATAAGCTGGTCAGGGATGGCACTATCAACATTATATATCAAATCCAGCTTTTTTTGGTTCGCCTTGACAGCAAGCGTCTTAAGTACACTGAACACTGCAGATCGAAGTGAGAACGGAATGGATTCAATCGTCATTCTACCTGCCTCAATCTTGGAAATATCAAGGATATCATCAATAATGCTCAGTAAACTATTAGCAAGGCTAGATACAATCATCAAGTTTTCCCTCTGTTGACGAGTCAATTCAGTTTCAAGTGTGAGAGAGGCCATACCGATGATACCATTCATTGGTGTACGGATTTCATGACTCATGTTTGCTAAAAATTCACTCTTGGATCTATTAGCCAATTCAGCGGCTTCTCTTGCCTGTCTATTTTTTTGAATAGCGTCACGTAAAGAGTTGACCATTTGGTTAATCTTTGTTTTTAGCGAATCCATTTCACCAGAGGCCTCAACAGTAATCAGTCTTGAAAAGTCATTCTCGGTGGCAGCCGCAGAAATTTGGGCAAAAGCACGTACTTGGGTAGTAAGATTCGATGCCATGGTATTGACGTTACTCGTGATGTCTCTCCAGAGACCTTGGATATCTTCAACCTGTGCTTGGACACCTAATTTACCTTCCGTACCAACTTCTTTAGCGACTCGGGTTACCTCGGAGGCAAACGAACTAAGTTGGTCAACCATGGTATTGATTGTGTTTTTCAATTCTGCAATTTCGCCATGCACTTCAACCTCAATTTTCTTCGATAGATCGCCTTGGGCAACAGCCTTACAGACAGCAGCAATGGATCTCAGTTGGTCCGTTAAATTACTTGCCATCAGATTGACATTATCTGTCAAGTCCTTCCAGGTACCATCGACGCCAATAATGGTAGCTTGGCCACCGAGTTTACCTTCTGTTCCCACTTCTCTAGCCACTCTAGTTACCTCTGAAGCAAATACACGCAGTTGGTCCACCATACTATTGACAGTGATCTTTAGTTCCAATATTTCACCGCGGGTTTCTACATGGATTTTTTTACTCATATCACCGCTGGCAACAGCTTTTGTCACTTCAGCAATAGAGCGGACTTGAGTCGTCAGGTTGGCAGCCATGATGTTGACGTTGTCTGTTAAGCTTTCCCATGTACCAGCTACACCTCTAACAACGGCTTGTCCACCAAGTTTGCCCTCCGTACCTACTTCCTTGGCTACACGAGTGACCTCAGAGGCAAACACGCGAAGTTGGTCTACCATGCTGTTTACAATATTCTTCAACTCTAATATTTCACCACCACTCTCGACTTCAATCTTCTTGGATAAATCACCAAGAGCAACTGCCTTGGTCACTTCAGCAATAGAACGAACCTGGTTGGTCAAATTGGCAGCCATTTGATTTACATTTATTGTCAAGTTCATCCAAGTACCATCAACGTTGGGTACTAGAGCTTGACCACCTAATTTACCCTCGGTACCGACTTCTTTAGCCACACGGGTAACCTCAGAAGCAAACACATTCAGCTGGTCCACCATGTCATTAACAGTATTCTTGAGCTCAAGAATTTCTCCGCCACTCTCGACTTCGATTTTCTTGGACAGATCACCATTTGCTACAGCTTTGGTCACTTCGGCAATAGAACGCACTTGCGATGTCAAGTTGGCAGCCATTTGGTTTACATTCACTGTCAAGTTCATCCAAGTACCATCAACATTTGGTACCAAAGCTTGTCCTCCTAGCTTCCCGTCTGTACCTACTTCTTTAGCCACACGGGTAACCTCAGAAGCAAACACGTTTAGCTGATCCACCATGTCATTAACAGTATTCTTGAGTTCAAGGATTTCTCCGCCACTCTCGACTGCAATCTTTTTGGAGAGGTCACCATTTGCCACAGCTTTAGTCACTTCAGCAATTGAACGCACTTGCGATGTCAAGTTGGCAGCCATTTGGTTCACATTGTCTGTAAGATGCATCCAGGTACCGTCAACGTTTGGCACCAAGGCTTGACCGCCTAGCTTTCCGTCAGTGCCTACTTCTTTAGCCACACGAGTAACCTCAGAAGCAAATACATTTAGCTGATCCACCATACTGTTGACAATATTCTTCAATTCCAAGATTTCACCACCACTTTCAACTTCAATTTTCTTGGATAAATCACCAAGGGCAACAGCCTTGGTGACTTCAGCAATAGAACGCACTTGAGATGTTAGATTGGCAGCCATTTGGTTTACGTTATCAGTAAGGTCCATCCAGGTACCATCCACATTTGGGACTAGCGCTTGACCGCCTAATTTGCCTTCTGTACCGACTTCTTTAGCCACACGGGTAACCTCAGAAGCAAACACGTTCAGCTGATCCACCATGTCATTAACAGTATTCTTGAGTTCAAGGATTTCTCCGCCACTCTCGACTGCAATCTTTTTGGAGAGGTCACCATTTGCCACAGCTTTAGTCACTTCAGCAATAGAACGCACTTGCGATGTCAAGTTGGCAGCCATTTGGTTCACATTTACTGTTAAATTCATCCAAGTGCCCTCTACATTCGGTACCAATGCTTGACCGCCTAGTTTGCCTTCAGTACCGACTTCTTTGGCTACTCTTGTCACTTCAGATGCAAATACATTTAGCTGGTCCACCATATCATTCACTGTGTTTTTTAGTTCGAGGATTTCACCACTACTTTCAACCTCAATCTTCTTTGATAGGTCCCCAAGGGCAACGGCCTTGGTCACTTCAGCAATGGAACGAACCTGGTTGGTCAAGTTGGCAGCCATCTGGTTTACATTCACTGTGAGATCCATCCAGGTACCATCTGCGTTGGGTACCAGAGCTTGACCGCCTAATTTACCCTCGGTACCGACTTCTTTAGCCACACGGGTAACCTCAGAAGCAAACACGTTTAGCTGGTCCACCATGTCATTAACAGTATTCTTGAGTTCAAGGATTTCTCCGCCACTCTCAACTGCAATCTTTTTGGAGAGGTCACCATTCGCCACGGCTTTAGTCACTTCAGCAATAGAACGCACTTGATTTGTAAGATTAGCGGCCATTTGGTTTACATTCACTGTCAAGTTCATCCAAGTACCATCTGCATTGGGTACCAGAGCTTGACCACCTAATTTACCCTCTGTACCGACCTCTTTAGCCACACGGGTAACCTCAGAAGCAAATACGTTTAGCTGATCCACCATATCATTCACCGTGTTCTTCAGTTCAAGTATCTCACCACCACTCTCGACTTCGATTTTCTTGGACAGGTCACCAAGGGCGACTGCTTTAGTTACTTCAGCGATGGAACGAACTTGGGAGGTCAAATTGGCAGCCATAATGTTGACGTTATCAGTCAAGCTCTCCCATGTACCAGCAACACCTTGAACAACAGCCTGGCCACCTAGTTTACCCTCCGTTCCTACTTCCCTCGCCACACGAGTGACTTCAGAAGCAAACACACGAAGTTGGTCCACCATGTCGTTCACAATGTTCTTTAATTCAAGTATTTCTCCACCACTCTCGACTTCAATCTTTTTGGAAAGATCACCAAGAGCAACCGCTTTTGTCACTTCGGCAATAGAACGCACTTGGTTTGTGAGATTAGCAGCCATGATATTGACATTGCTTGTTAATTCGTACCAGGTACCGGCAACATCTTGAACGACAGCTTGTCCACCTAGTTTACCCTCCGTACCGACTTCCTTGGCCACTCTCGTCACTTCAGAAGCAAAAATACGTAGTTGGTCCACCATGTCATTCACAGTGTTTTTAAGCTCAAGTATTTCTCCACCACTCTCGACTTCAATCTTTTTGGAAAGATCACCAAGAGCAACCGCTTTTGTCACTTCGGCAATAGAACGCACTTGGTTGGTGAGATTGGCAGCCATGATATTGACGTTACTTGTCAATTCATACCAGGTACCGGCAACATCTTGTACTACAGCTTGGCCACCTAGTTTACCTTCTGTGCCTACTTCTTTTGATACACGCGTCACTTCAGAAGCAAAGATACGAAGCTGGTCCACCATGTCATTGACAATGTTCTTCAAATCAGAGATCTCACCGCCACTCTCGACTTCAATCTTCTTTGACAAATCTCCGCTAGCCACAGCCTTGGTCACTTCAGCGATGGACCTCACTTGGGTTGTCAGATTGGCCGCCATAATATTGACATTATCAGTAAGGTCCTTCCAAGTACCTGCGACGCCTTGCACAACAGCCTGCCCACCAAGTTTACCCTCCGTGCCTACTTCTTTGGAAACACGCGTGACTTCGGACGCAAACACACGAAGCTGATCGACCATGTCATTGACGATGTTTTTCAAGTTGAGGATTTCACCACCACTCTCAACTTCGATCTTCTTGGACAAGTCACCCAAGGCAACGGCTTTCGTCACTTCAGCAATAGAGCGCACCTGGTCTGTTAGATTAGCAGCCATCTGATTTACATTATCAGTCAAGTCTTTCCATGTGCCATCTACATTAGGAACGACAGCCTGACCACCGAGTTTACCCTCTGTGCCTACTTCCTTGGCAACACGAGTCACCTCGGTTGAGAAGACACGCAACTGATCTACCATGTTGTTGACGGTATTTTTGAGCTCAAGGATTTCTCCACCACTCTCCACTGCAATCTTTTTGGATAGGTCACCCTGGGCTACTGCTTTAGTCACTTCAGCAATTGAACGCACTTGTGTTGTAAGGTTAGCTGCCATGATGTTAACATTATCAGTAAGATCTTTCCAGGCACCGCCTACATCTTTCACAACCGCCTGACCACCCAGCTTGCCTTCTACGCCTACTTCCAGGGAAACTCTGTTGACTTCAGCCGAGAAATTGGTCAATTGATCAACCTTTTTGTTTTTAAAATTAGAATTTGATCTGGGGAGTACATTTGAAATTGTTTTAATAAATACCATTCTGTTCATCGTGTTTTTAAGTTCCAGAACTTCACCTTGCGCATTCGCGGTGACCTTTTTTGATAAATCACCCTCCGCAACAGCGTAAGCAACAGTGGCAATGTCACGGACTTGATCAGTGATTTTTTGTGCCATCATATTTACATTGTCCGTCAAATCCTTCCATGTACCACCAACATCTTGTACTACTGCTTGGCCACCCAGTTTTCCCTCAGTTCCGACTTCAAGTGACACACGTGTGACCTCGGTTGCAAAAGTAGACAGCTAATAATAGATCATTTTATCAACATGGATTTCCAAAATAAAAAAAAGCGAGATTTGTGAAAATCAAAATATGAATTAAGGGAGAAGAGGGTTTTACCTGGTCTACCATTGTATTAATGGTTTTCTTTAAATCCAACATTTCGCCCTTCACTTCGACAACGACTTTTTTTGTAAGGTCACCGCGAGCTACTGCTTTTGATACATGAGCAATATCACGTACTTGGTTTGTCAAGTTTGTAGACATTGTGTTTACATTATCGGTAAGTTCTTTCCATATGCCATTCACACCCGCTACCTTTGCTTGCACTCCTAGTTTCCCTTCAGTACCCACTTCATGGGCAACACGGGTTACTTCA
>VCJE01002619.1:39114-51408 GCA_024140265.1 Backusella liffmaniae | reverse complement strand
ATTTATTGGAAAAAAAAAAAAAACAAAAAAACAATTACCAACGAATATGTAGATAAAAATATATAAATACACACACACAAAAATAAAGAAGACTATTCGTTCTAACTGGTCGCCATATTGCCAAAATAGAACTCAAAGTCCACTTCAAAGGCGGCATTTCAAACAAAAGGACTGTTTCTCTTCACATTTGGCACAGTGGATATCTGTAGAACAACTTGGAAAGCACACCTGAGGTTTAAATCATAATTTTGCATTGCACTGGTCATTCAAATGTTCTCGGCCAAAAATCATTTGTCTTTTTTTAATAACCTTGTTTTTTCTTATCCATACAGATTAAATTGATATGCACAATCACTTAAAGTGCCTAATGTATATGTCTGTATCTACCCATGTTTGTATGCATAGATTATCATTTTATCTTACTAAATAAGCTTTTTGATGATATTTGTTTTATTTTATTGCTCCCTCTTGATGGATAGCTTAGCAGTTGGAAGAACCATTCAAGTTTACAATGGAAAAGGGTTCCACCAAATACCATCTTTATCATTTTTAATTAAAGAAAAAAATATGAAAAAAACAATTGACGTTCCTATACATAACGATAAAATAGTAATATAGTAACGTAATATTTATTAACATTGTACTTGTGGGATTTATGTTTATATAAACATAACATCGCTTTTTTATTATTATTATTTATTTATTGTTTTATAAACAGTAGTAACACACATTGATCGAATTAAGGTCAATGTAACCAATCTCAAAAAAATCAGCTATTGTTTTTACTATTCTAACAGTTGCTCTTTTTACATCCATTTCATTTTAAACAAATGCAGCAGCTATGCTTTTTTATTATATATGTATAAATATGAAATTGCTACTAGTGGCTCATCTTGGTAAACTTGAAATTGATAAACCCTATAGTTATATTTCCATAGTGTTTGCCGAATTATTTAGTAAACAAATAAACAAACTGGTTTCTTCTAAATAGAAAAAAAGGAAATATTTTAAGCAAGTTTAATAGAAAGAGAAGTGAATCTACTCCCCTTGTTTTCCTTTAAGTTTTGTAAAGATAGTCAAATGAAATATTTCATTTTATAGGGTCATTAATAATAGTCGATTTTGCATGCTTTAATACTTAAAATCCCAATAATATTAACTCGTTCATAAATATATTATTTAAAATTATAAATATAATAACAGGACTTCATTTTTATTCAGCTTCTAATAAATGAACTAATCATTAATTATTAAGAATAAATGACATCGCAATAAACACTATGCACCTCTTTTTTTTTTAGTAATAAAGTTCTCCACAGGTTATTCCTGTTGCTTTTGAATCGACTCCCAACAAATATTGTGTATGGAATCAGATTGTCTGACTGAAAGAGATACGAAAGCCCCTTAATTTTTTGATGACATCGATAATCGACCGAATTCCAATTTTGGTATTTATTTATGCATTGTATCATAAATGCGCCCCTATTTTTATTTTATTTTATTTTTTTGTGAAAAATATACACGACAAATGGGTACATAGATATATGATACATTTCTTAAATAAATGTGAGCATAGGTAAGGTCAAATTGTATTTAGTTACTTTAAAGGTAATCTCGACTAATATAAGATTATAAATTGATAATTATTTTATAGACAGATTTTAAAAGAGATGGCGTGGCAATATTTTTTATTTTGGGAAATGACAGAAAAGTGGTGTTACTTGAGTGAGAATTTGAAACATTACAATATAATCATAAGGAATGTTGTAATGTGGTAAATGCATGAGAAAGATAGTGTAGCTAGACTATGCCCAAGTTTTACAATCTCTTATTTTTTTTTTCAAAAAAAATCACTTTGTACTATTTATCGTTCTTTTCTCCATCTGATATACCTTTATTCCTTTTTTTAGTACAGAAGAATTTCAAGCAATTCGTTATGTTATACAAATATTATGTATATCTATCAATCATACCAAAAAAAGAATACATTCTTCCTATTACGGAAATGTAAACCAGTTTTGTTGATTGAAAGTGGTATCTTTTTTGGTAATGACAACCAAGATATTGGAGCCAAAGCTAAAAAGCATACAAATACCAATGTTTAATACCAAAAAATAATTTGACATCATATTTTTTACTAAGGTGTGGCCCTACATGTGTTATCTTGTACTCTCATTATTATTCATTCCATGTGCACATCTCTTTTTCTTTCTGACATTTCGATTTTTACGCATAAACAGCATAATTAAGAGCAACGAATGAATAAGTCTATACACGATTACAAGTGATTTATAATCTAGACTATGTATATATATAATTGGGTGTATGACGCTTCACATTTTGGTGGTTTGCGAGTATTGATGTACTGACGACGTCAATGTTTTGATAAAATGTATGCCTTTAAAAGGCATATTATTTAGTAATGTGATTTCAATGTACCAAACATTAAGAGATACGCTGGTAATTAATTAAGGGATTTAGATATAAATGATTGGGTCGATTGGAATAATAATAATAAAAAAAGCTAAATAATTAAAATCGAGTTGCTCGTAATTAAGATTGTTAATTTCTTGGAATGGATCATAGTATCCAAAATAAATAAAAACTGATTGCTTACAACAAATAATCTATAGATATATGTTAGCAATATGATATCTACATCTTCCTTTTGTGATATATTGTATAACTGTAGACATAATCTCTCCATCACTCTTTTGTGCTTTTTTTTTCATGTGACTTCAATGTTGTCGAAAACGAAACTACATTATTAATCGTATATTAATCATGCGTTATAGGGTTTATATAAAAGGCTAGAGTAGAATGCTTTATCAAATTCGTTTCTTATGTTTTATATTGAACAATTTATGAGAAAGTAAGTTTATTTAACTCTACAGATACTTTGGAGCTTCTTCAAACGTATCCGAATCGAAAGCCTTCATCAATAGATTTGCTTTTCAGCTTCTCTTTAACTTCTTCATATAATATATATAACTTCTATCCAGAAAACAATCTCATCTCCTACAGCCTTTCTGGCTTTCCTAACCTTCCAGAGCCTTTTAAAAGGCCAGAAACGTATGGGTAGCTTCCCTAACGTGGGGCTCCGCCTCTCTAATGTGGGGTTTCGCCTTTTAACCTCTCTGTGTTTTCCGGATGTTCTGCCCCATAGTTTTTACTGTTTATACCTACATACCATAAAATAGGGTTGATTTACTTGATCTTTATACTTGAGCTTTTGTTTTAAAAAATTAAAAGTTTATGTAACACTTAATTACGTAAGGGTTAAATATTCTGCATGCATAATATGCTTTTACTTCCATTGACTAGAATATATTCTATTTTCTAAAAACAATGGTAAAACACCCACTCTTTTTATAACCATGAAAATGCTCTATGATGATATAGATTGGTTTCCCTGTGAGTGAAAACGGGCATATTAAAAGTTGGTTTGTTGTCAGGTTTTCAGCCAATGGAGTCATCACTTTGAACCGAAATCTTGGGTAATACCTGACCCTAGACATTTTTTTTTTCATCTACTAAAAGGTATGGAGTAATCCCTGAACCATTTGAAATCAAAAAAATAAAAAGAATTATAATAGACCACTTTTAGTTCAAACTCTTTGACTCAATTTGAATGATTTCTTTATTTTTTGAGCAAGTTGATTTGTATGATTTATCAAAAGAACTAGCCTCGTAAACTGCTTTAAATCTAGATGGACTCGGAATGGTTATTTATGGCTCAAATTCAAAAAAATTGACCTTTATTATTATTATTTTACCAGTAATTTATTAAATATCTAGGTTTAATATGAAATAATGTTATTATCAATGGAAGGAATAAAAAACAGTTGCTCTTATATGTATGTATTTATTTATTTTACAAATAAATAATAATAAATCTTTTCAAGTTCGGGCGATTACTTATTTGGGATGTATGCGTCTATTGGTATCACTTCAACCTCGGCGGCTGATTTCCGACTATTTTGTCTCCTTTTATTATTTACTTTTTATTATTTATTTTTATTTCTTTCTTTCACTCTTCTTTCATATTATTATACTATTATAAATATTATTACCATTTTCTCTTCACATCTTCATATTACATACACACAAACAAGTAAATAATCATGACAAGCGCAAAATCATCCTTAAAATCATTATTGAACCAAGAAGAAAAAGACAAGGAACTTCGTATTAAATCACATGAAGGTATTATTAATACAACAACTTTTTTTGTTTTTGTTTTTCTGTTTCAGAGATTTTCTAAAATGTAACCTTATAAAATATCATTTAGCTATCAGTAAACCAAAGCGAAAACGAATCACACCTTATCAGCTTAATGTTCTTATGGAATTGTTCAAAAAGAATGATACACCTAATTATCAATTAAGAGAAGCTACAGCACAAAAACTAAACATGACTAACCGTGAAGTTCAGGTAATAATGATTTATAAAAATTAATTAAAAAATTTTTTTTTAAGAGCAAACAATTATTTTGTTATTGTTATTTTTGTAAATACATAAAAGGAATCTAACTGAACACAAAATCTGTTTTTATTATTTTTTTTTTGTTTATTTTTTTTGTTTAGGTTTGGTTCCAAAATCGTCGTGCCAAAGTGAATAGAAACCGCCTTGAAGCAATGAGGCAGCAAGATACATACTATTATTCTATGGGTTGGTCATCTCATCATCCTTATCAACAGCCAATTTATCATTACAATCACTCAAAAATGTCTTATCAAGAAGAGCCTTTTTTAGATAGCCAATCAAGCACCACCTCATCTAATTCATCTACCCCCACTCTCTATCCTCAAACACTACCACACATGAGACCAATCGATATTTTGGCTCTGGCGGCAGAATACGTTCAAAGATGCGATGAAGAACAACAGTTGGCTGAAGAGAAGAGAGCAAACTGGCGACCTTGGGATTAAAAAAGGAGAACAAAGAAAGAAAAAAACAAAGAGAGAGGGTTGCATAATTTTATCACAAACTTGTACATATATATTTTTTTTTCACCAGTTTTTTTTATATGATCCATATTAAAAATAGTTCAGAACTTGCTCCGCAGTTTGTGCTACTTTTTATTATTTATTTTAATGAAATAACGTTTATTCTCATGTTTGAAATGCACTTTTTAAAAATATGCTTTTTTTTTCATGTCATTTATTATCTTTTAAAAAATGGACATGTTTTATATTAATAATAATAGTAATGGTAATAAAAAAAGTATTAAAAGTTTTTGTATTAGTAATTAGTATAAAATTTCTATAATAATCTCTTTAAAATAAAATATTATGCAGTGCGTTGCATTTCTAAACCATTCGTATCATTTAAATTAGCATGTAAGTAAAAAATATCCATGTTATTATGAAGAAAAGCAGGTTCAAAACAAGAAGCTCGATTAAATTAGATGAATCAGATTATTTAGCCACAACAAAATTAGATGTGAATATAAGTACTCCGCATACAGAAAACATATACAGAAAATATAGAGTATTACGGAATCAATCAAAAATTTTAATATGAGTAAGAATAAAATATGAAGAGCCATTTATTGAATTCCAAGTACATATAGCAAGATTGATCTCCAAAACGGGCTCTTCTCAAGTTATACATATCGAATATTGTCGTGACTAAATAGCTGTTTCAACTAATAAAATGACTAGTACATCTTGATATGCCAGTGGCATAATCCTTGCACTAACTTACCTTGTCCAACCATACAGTGAATCAGATGAGTATGTTTAAATCTGAATCAAATGATCTCTTAATTGGTTTTATAGTTTATACAATACTTTTAAAATCGCCACGGTAAAAACTTGAAAGAACCAGAATGGATCAGTGTAAGGATCTGTATCCCATCAGTATTTGGCGCAAGGGTGAGGTAATGCCATTTAAAGTTAAAGATAATTTCCGAACTTCGATATGCTGATGACTTTGAACATATAATTATATTATAAGGAAGTTTATACTAATAATAATAAAAAAAGCCAACACGTAAAAAAAAATTAATACTCAAAGAAGTATTTGATGGACCAATATGCGAATTTCCTGCAGTGAATCTGCTATAACTAATTTAATAATACGGTATCTTTAATGTCCCTTTGTCAATATCTGAAGGCGCACAAATATTTGTACTCTACGTAAGTAAAACTGTGTTGAAGAAAACACTAGGTCGCTGCCAAAAGCTATGGCTAAATTAGGCATTGTAAATCCATAAATGTGTTTGATCTTTTACGTTCACTTATATTACATATCTATTATTAAGCTCTTTTTGGGTATGGACATGATTCATATCTGAATCTATCCTCATTCTAATTTCTTCGTGATATTGAGCCAAAGGTTTAACTTGAGAGTGTGTGATTTCTTAGGTGAGTTTAATTTAAACTCAGTCGATTTTTCCTTTAAAAAGGGGGTAAATTCAGCATTTCGTGCTTTTCTTTTTGTTTTTCAATTAATTTTGATAATGATTCAGCCATCCAACTTTTTTGTTCGCTTGGTTAAACTAAGTGTATGTTTTTAGCTCGATCGACTTGTTAAAAAAAACAAATACCATGAATTAAAATAACCAATAGTATTAAAATTATATTTTTAGATATCAAGGATATTCGAATCCAAATATTCCGTATACTTTGCTGTTTTAATTACAATCACAACACTAGTGTGTATTATACTTGAAGGGCTGATTGTTGACGCACATCTTAAAGTATACAGCGAGCTTCAATCGCTCAGTCCAGATAAGATCACATCTTCTTTAGCGTTGGATGGAACATCTGTTGACCCTAATGACCCTCTGCTACAAATACGACGTTTGAAAAATGAAAATGTGTTCTTTATCCTTTTTTCCCTTTTTCAATTTGTTTTGGGATTTGATGCTGTATGTAGCCCACTTATGCACTCTTTCTCTTCTTTTTTTGGCTTAGTTGCCTTTTTTTTACTAAAACGTTCACATTTTGCTTAGGTCGTCAGACAGAGTGTAATACAGCTTATTGCGCATACAGTGAATCAATTGATATTGGTTATATTTTCTGGCATTCAGATTGCAGGCACAGTGGAAAAGTAAGAAGGAGATAAAGTTAATTAGGAAAAGTGCTAAAAAAAAAGAGAAGCTGACTGTTTTGTCTAGAAATGTAAACTATGTAGACAATGAGCCAGAAATCACAGTCAATTTTAAGACAGCGTTAAGAGTGGAGATTGGGTTAGTATCTACGCTGGTTTTCTTGTTCTTCTTTTTTCTTTTTCTTTGCTATAAGCTATATAAACAGGTAATTTATCAGCACCTTCACTGTAAAGATGGGTTTTTTAAGCATATAAATTAACAAAACTTTTTTCTTGGTAGTTGGGATGGAAAATCTACAAACGGATAGGTGCAGATTTAGATCAACAATGTAAGTATGATAAAATCATACTATACAAATATGTATATTTGGGGCTTGTTAATGTAACCATTTTTTTTACTTTATGTCCACATTTGTATATGTTTGTGTATTTTTATATATAGCTCGCTACCAAACAGTCCATTTATTCTTTTTAAACTTGAAACTCGATGCATTTTTTCACTTTGTACTTTTTGTATTTTACTTTGTTGTTATGACTCAGAGTGGATACTATTCAGTCGCAATTACTGGAAGTGGACTAAAGTTAATTGCTTATGTCATACATCTCGTTTTGACTGTTTTACTGATTCCAGCGTTATTTTTGGCACGTTTCGGAGTCATGACTGAAAATCGTCGAGTCATGATCTCATTCCAGGTTGTACAAGGTATCTTGGGGGTCGATTTTGTATTGATGCTCATTGACAGCGCCAATGGCTGGACGTTTTGGATCTTGGCAGGTAAAAATAGATAAAATCACTAGATCAATATACTTATAATACTAAATTTACATCATTACCGCTTACAGTATGTATCGCTATATGTCTAAGTGTGGTAAGTAGTGGAAAGGAAAGGAAAGGAAAAGGGGAAAACATGATCATATATCTAAAAATTATGTATTAGGCCTCTATCGTCATAGCAACACTTGTTACTCGAAACTTTGATAAAGGACTAAAACCATGTTGTAAGTAGTATTGATCTGGATGAGTTTTACTTATTGGTTATACTAAACCAATATTTGTATATCAGTGCAACGCTTATCCGAAAAAGAAAATGCCTTGCATTCTGAATTAGTAGACGGAAAGAGAGATAAATTAAAAGTAGAGGATTGGTTGATTGATGATGATGAGGACTATGGTTATGATTATGATAATAACAGCAGTGGCATCAACAACAACAACAACAACAACAACAACAACAGCAGCAGCAGCAGCAGCAGCATCAGTAATAATAACAATATTAACAATTCTAGAGAAACTAATCTTAACAACAACAATGAGAGCAGCATTAATAACAACATCAATACAGCTGTGAATACCAACTACGACAAGCCCAATTCGGCATAACAATTTTTTTTGTTTATATATATATATACCTACTCATAAATACATAGCCCTGTAAACATCATTATAAATATATAAAAGAATCATAAACCCGTTATATTTTTTGCAATAATCTATGTTGATTTATATAAATAGAATGTGTATGTGTGTGTGTGTGTGTATGAATGAATAAATATATATTATTATTATTATTATTATTATTATTATTATTAAAGAAGAGACTAAATTGCAAAGGTGTTGAGTGATGGCTACTAAAGAATGGCTATTTTTTCTTTTCAGAGTAAGATCGAATGAATGGATGAGATAAGACATCTCTTAATGAGAGTCGCTCTTCTTGCTTATACTTGAGAAGCTTAAAAAGGTAAAACCAAAGCAATAATAAGTCAATATATGTCCAAATGGTATATTGAAATATACTACTTTACCTTTGTAATCAGATCAGCGGCATTTGTACTAATATGTTTTGGGAAAGTAAAATCAACCTGTACAATGCGAGTGTAGGTTTGATTCTTTCCTCTGGTATCTTCAAATGGAGGGTAACCACATAGTAATTCGTAGAGCAGTATTCCTAAGCACCATCTATCAACACTCTCATCATGATCACGCTGCTCCACCATTTCTGGTGGTAAATAATCCAGCGTACCACACAGAGTAGATCTTCGATTTCTATAGTGAAAAAACGATACAGCTTTTAGTCAAAGATAGACTCATATTGTCATGGTCACTTACGTTAAAGGTGATTGTCGAACGGACCAGCCAAAATCACCAATTTTCAATTCCCCGTGCAAACCCAACATGAGATTTTCAGGTTTAATGTCACGATGAATGATACGCTTACTGTGAAGGTAGAGCAAACTATGTGCCATTTGTGAAACGTACTACATCAGACAGTGAGTCTCTGTATCTCATGGCTCCGAAATTGCCTTACCTTTGCCGCAATTGGTTCAGAGAAGCGTTTGACTTCTTGTAGCCTATGGTATAATTCACCTTTTGCTGCAAATTCCAGTATTAAAAATATGCGAGTTTCATCATGGAAGTAACCATAGAGACGTAATATATTGGGATGTCTATCTTATCATTAGATCATGTTCACGTATAAACTTATAGGTCCTTATATTACTTTAGATCAGCTTGAATCTCAATCTCACGACGAAGTTGATTTTCTACATTTTGTTCAACCAATTCCGTTTTATAAAGAACTTTAAGAGCGACGATAAACCCACTCTTTTTTTCTCTTGCAAGATAAACATGTCCAAATTTTCCCTTTCCAAGTTGCTTTCCAATTTCGAAATCTGAAAGAGCCCATTCTTTTGAAGGACGGTGTTTACTATAAACAGTGTGAATTAAAAGTTGTGATAAAGCTGTATTTATATATTTACTCTGTATTCGTTGTTTCAAGTAGGCCTTTTTTTCTTTTAAGATCGACTTTGTTATTAATGTTGGTAGATGCTGTTGGTCGTTTTGTAATTGTCCTTGGTCGGACTACTTTGCGATGTGGTTCATTTTCCTTTAAGGATCGATACCCTTCATTCTAACCATTTATAATAAATTTTTATTATTAATACTATTCTTATGGAGCAAAGTGGACGACCAAGTAGCAGTATATTATTCATACCGACGTTTTATAACTTGCTGGCTTTAATACTTCGTCTTTTAACATTATAAAGAAGAAGGAAAGAAGGAAGGAACAATACGATTTAGGGAGTTCCAAAGCATGACAATAAGCAAATATAAAATAGTGTTGTAAATGTGTGACTTTCTTTTCCTGTACATGCAACTCTTTGAACACAAAAAGAAAATACGCTCAGGAACGAAAAGGTCTCCAATGTAAATATATCAAACTATATTTCAGTCTTACTAGCTCAACTTGTAAATATATACATGTACCTGAGGATAAGTTTCATATTTATACAAACCAAGTTCTTGTTCGCGTTCAACACGTTTCTCTTTTTTGATAAATTGAATTCTCCTTAAGACGCCTAAAAAGGAAGTATAGTTGCACATGTTATCCAGTGAAACTGGGTCTCTCACGTGTATTATAAAATTCGCGATATTTGGTTATTCTTTGAAGCAAGATATAATGAATACAAAAGTACATATAATACATTATCTATTTTATTATTATTATTATTATTTTATAAATTGGTAAATAGAGTGTATTGTCTATCATTATTTACGCTTGGACACAACAGGATGTACAAAAACAAACAAATATAAATATGAAAAAAAGCAAATGCCAAATTTGATTGTAAACAACAATCCCATTTATGGTAATTATTTTGCACCTTTTCTTTTATAAATGTACTAATTATTATTCTTGATGATAAATAAACTCTTTTTCATTTTCATTTTCATTTTGTTTATTTATTTATTTACATAATGCAACAGCAGTATAGTAATTCTGGAAATGTAGGAACTCTTAGAGGTCCTAGACCAAATCAGTCTAGTTATAAACAGCTTGACCAAAGAAGATCCATAGAAAGAAAACAGTCAAAAACACAAATAGAACTTGAAAAAACCGAAAGAGTAGATCTTAGAAAAACTTCGCTCTTGTCCAAGAAGAAAGAATTACCTATGCCTCGGAAAGAATTGGCTACTTTCGATAATGAAACGCTGCCTTACCCAGATATCGCCCGCTCACGTCGTCGAAATATCAAAAACCAACTAGAAAGCCTTAGTATTTCTGATATAGACGATGATTGCTCTTCAATAAGCAGTTTCTCAAGTTTAGATGACAAACTTGACAAGGGACACGAAGAATTAAGATTCGACGCTAGTAGCGTCAGTACGAGCTCAAATGCAAACAGAGACCCTGAACTGATTATTCCGGTTATGAGGACATCTGGCTATTCAGGTTCAGACAGTTCGGATTATGACGATGATGTCGACAACGATGATGATGCATTTGAAAATGATATTAATAACTTTAGCACGGTGAAAATAAACAAACCTAATCTTAAAGATTTACCTCCAGTTCCTTCGATCAGTGCACCCGGATACGACGATTCCGATGAAGAACCAATGCCCCCGATACCAGTAATTAATGCTCCCGATGATTCTGATGACGAGGTCACCTTTCAAATACCAACAATAAATGTCCCGGGCGATACCGACGACGAGGAAGCTGATGATGACCAACTTGAAGTAGACTCGGAGGAGAACAGGATTTTGGATTCACTTTTCGGTTCTGCCAAATGCAGTGGATGCAAAAAACGATTTACAACAGAACAGACTATAAAAACGAGAAATCATCACTGGCATCCAAAGTGCTTTAAATGTCAGGAATGCAAAATAAATCTGGAGCACGTGCTTTACCATGAATATAACGGACTACCTTACTGTGCCTTTGACTACCATGAACAATTCAGCCCAAAGTGTGCCTTTTGCGAAACCCCAATTGAAGAGGTAATTTTGTTTGCTTGCGGTAAAAACTATCATCCAGGTCACTTCTTCTGCCGTGAGTGTGGTTGTCCATTACACGAGCACTCAAAAATGTGGGAAATTAATGGCTACGGTTATTGCGAGAAAGACTATCTTAAATTATTTGCTACTAAATGTAGAGGCTGCGGAGAGCATATCACAGGTGGATCCTTGATTGCCCTAGGTGGAAATTGGCACAGCTCTTGCTTTACGTGTGCTGATTGTGGCTCTACATTTCCTTCCTCTACTTTTTCGATAAAGAACAATAAGCCGTACTGTAATGTCCCTTGCCAAAAAGGGTCAAACAAGAAATCACCTGATAGATACACTTTCCCAAGCTTGACCCATGTAAAGATATGTCATAGTTGTGATAAATTTATTGAAGGAAGAGCCTTCAGTGCTTTTGGTAAAGACTATCACCAACGACATTTTAAATG
>VCJE01002619.1:27522-39092 GCA_024140265.1 Backusella liffmaniae | reverse complement strand
TTTTTTTTTTTTTTTTTTTTTTTTTCAATACTATTTTCATTTATATTAACTTGCACTAATTTTTCCTATTCTTCTTCTAGATCACTACCAAGAAACAGATGATGGTGAATTAATTTGTAATCCTTGCTCTCATAGAAAATAAAACCAGATGATTATTTTAATAGATGGTCTTATAGAAAATATTACTTGTTTATTGTAAAATGTCTATTTTTTGTTTTGTTTTGAGGATTTATTACAGTCTTTTTTTAAAGTATACAAATAAATAAATTCGCAATAAAAAGGAAAGGAGATATTAAATAGAGATATATGTTTAAAGTTTAGCCTTTTCAGGTTCAACTTGGCCAGCAAGGATTGCGTAGAGATCGGCAATTTGAGTTTCATAGTACTTCTTGGCTTGAGGACGCTTCACCTTGAAGGTGGGAGTCAAGAGTTCGTTTTCAACAGAGAAAGGCTCGGATTCCAAGTAAAGGGCCTTGGCGTGTTCGAAACCTCTCAATTCAGCCTTCTTACCAACACGGGTCATTTCTTCAAGAATGAGTTTGTTAACTTCAGGAACCTTACAGAGCTCAACATAATCCAACTTCTTTGAAGCAACAGCAGGCAACTTTTGAGCAACCAAGGCGCTTAAGGTATCAGGGTCGGGAACAATAATAGCGACTAAGCTGCTTTGGAGGGAGTCACCGTGGAGATAGATTTGTCCAATGACAGGGTGCTTAGCATAAATGTTTTCAATCTTTTCAGGAGCGATGTATTCACCCTGTGCCAACTTGAAGATATTCTTCTTACGATCAATGATAACAAATGCACCACGCTCGTTGACCACACCAATATCACCAGTATGATACCAACCTTCATCATCAAGAGCTTCCTTTGTCTTTTCAATATCCTTGAAATAACCCTTGAAGACGTTGGGTCCACGAACACAGATTTCACCACGAGGATAAGGATCGGTGGCAAGATAGTCCATCTCTGGTACATCAACCAACTTGAGCTCGTTACAAATGAAAGGAGCACCAATATGACCAGCCTTGTATTCACCTTCATAATGGACTGATGTAGCAGCAGTGGTTTCAGTGGCACCATAACCCTCACGGATATCACAGCAAAGAGCGACACGAAGGAACTGCATAACATCCTTACCAATGGGAGCAGAGCCGGTGACCATGGTACGGACATTACCACCGAGAGCTTGCTTTACCTTGTTGAAGATCAAACGATCCCAGAAAGGATGAGTGTAACCCTTACCAGCTTCAAGGTTAGCCAATTTGGTAGCAATAGCACGACGAGCTAAAGCACCGGTGGCACCGGGAGCGTTGATAGTAGAGGCAACGATCTTGCCATAAACACGGTTCAATAAACGGGGAACAGTGGCAAAAATAGTTGGCTTCATTTCTTGGATGTCTTCAACAATCAAGTTCATATCACCACTAAAGTAACCCAAACGTCCACCCAAAAACAGACACAACATATCACAAACACGTCCAAAAATATGAGCAAGAGGTAAATAAGAAAGACTGGTGTCGTTGGCAGTACCACCCAAACTGTAGTAACTACCATTCAAGGCAGAGATAAAGTTCGTGTGAGTTAACATAGCACCCTAGAAAATTTTACATATACTGTGTTACCAAAAAAAAATGCCATAGAAAATCACATGCTTTTGATTTTATTGTTTGTGTACTTTACCTTGGGCATACCAGTGGTTCCACTTGTGTACATAAGACATGCCAAATCTTCAGGCTGAGGAGGATTTTGAGTGCGTCTATTCTTCTTACCCAATTCTTCAATTGTCTCGAAATCAATCAAGTTGATGTTCTTTTCAGCGGCCCAAGCCTTAACAATGTCGCTCTTTGAAGCAACACCGGGCTTAACAACTTCCTTGAGAGAATCCATTGAAATGATGGTCTTGAGATTAGGAATCTTGTGTCTCAATTTCAAAATATCAGCAATGTGATCTCCAGAGCAGACAACAGTCTCAAGTTCAGCATGGTTAATGACATATTCAACAGTGTCGGGACCCAGGGTGTCATAAAGAGCTACAGTGTAAAGACTATAGGCAGCACAACCTAAATCAGCAATGGCCCACTCTGGGCGATTGACAGACCAGATACCAATAGGGATTTGCGATGTGCGAGCATCACCCAAGGTATGGTTAAGATAATTCAAAAGACCAGAGCCAAAGTTGGTAATACGATGGCTAACTTGTCGGTAAGTTTGCCAAACAAATGGTCCACGTTCTCCGGTCTCGGCGTTTTTAATAGAACGTACACCCATACAAGGACGATCCTTTGAAATCTTCAAACCTTTGTTTTGCATAAGCGAAAATGATTTTTTCCGGTTATTGACTTGTAATATATAACAAGAAAAAATTAAATAAAAATAAACATCATTTAATTACCGTGGTTGAAAGCATCGATCATTGTCTTAACTTTGGGTGAAGAACTGACTTCGATTTCGTGGTGTTTGGCATTACGATAGATACCTATTTGGTTTCGATATGTGTTATTCTTTGTTTATGTAACATGTAAAGATATATGTATATCAACCCACCTGTTTGGCCAGGGCTTCTGGTGTTTGGAACTTCGTATGTTTGCTTTTCTAAGCTAAAATGACCCATGTTTTATGGTTTTTGTAAAAAAGAAGAAAAAGAAAAAGAAATAAGTAATAAAGAATGGAGGGGTTATAATAAATAAATTTAGTGGTCAATTGAGGTGATCCAATGGTGTGGAACTTCAAATTTGAGAGTGTTACTGAAATGATGATAAGTCAGCAGAATAATGATTTTGCGGGGACGCTCTTTTAATAACGTGAGAGCGGTCGACGACAGAGTGTACGATGTCACATGGAATTTTAATTTATGAGCTCCGATAGCATCCAAAAGCTAAATATAATCGTGTACTTCCAGCTGAAACTGCAAAAGTCAGAATTTACCACTCTGGAAAAAACCAGCATGTCGACACGTACTTGTATTTCTTGGGAACTATTTATTTTCGCTAGTATCACTACAAGAAAAACAATGATAAAAGGATGAACCACTCCGAGAATCAAACTCATACAGCAGGGGCAAATAGGATTAGCCGCTGTAAAAAAAAACCACATATTCATTATTCAGCAAAAATAACGTTAGGCCTTTGTCATTTCAGCTTTTAAATTATCCTGCAACTCAGTTGACAATTGTAAGCAGGAATATGTAACACTGTTTCGAGAAAGGACTGTCTGAATTATAAATTTTTTATGAACGTGCTTTTTTATACAAATATATATAAAACTTTATTGTTCTTTTGGTATTAAAAAAAAACATTATCCATGGGCAAAGTAATTTTTAACAAATCGGCTCATTTGGGCCCACTGGGGTAATCTTGATTTGCCATTGTTATTTCTTATTCTTTTATTTTGTTGAGACATTGTGAAGACAGATTTCCAGCCTTGATATTACAAACCGAATAGGTCTGTCTGGTTTAGCTGCTGCCAAACAACATGTATAGTAATACAGTGGTACCCAACTATAGTAATACACTTTGTAAACCTAAAAATGCACCTCTATCACTATTCGAGCAGAAAAAAAGCTATAGGCTTTTTATTTCATTACTAATAGATGATGAGTACAAGCTATTACATGCTCAAACTTGCAAACAATAAAAATTACAAATGTATTGCATAATGTAATGACTAATACAGTGAATTCCAGGATAAACCTTAATAGAGATAAAAGTATTATTATTGCCCATATAAGTCCTAAAAAGCAGTGTATTAAAAGAAAAATTAATACATATATACTATGTTCCATTAAGATGAGGGCGATTGCACAATATTGCTGGAAGGCCAATTCATGACTTTTTATACATTTTTCCTGCTCAAGGATTCCTCGATTACTGATTCTATAATACGTACGGTTTATACCTAATAACAAATCAACCAGTAGTCAAGGGTACTATTGATACTCCAGAGTTAGCACACACACCTTTTAGCAACTAATAGTAATAAAATCTTCCAGAAGTTTGAGACACAACGTCAAAACACTATAGCGTTTTTAAGGAAAAATATTTTCGATCAAAAAGGCATACTACCTTGAAGAAGGGGCACCATTCAGTGCTCCATAATAATACTAAAATAAGGCTTTGCTTGATTGATTGTACATAAATATGATACTAATAACAGCATCGATTTGGTTAACCATCAATATACCCAAACAAAAAGATTGCATAAAATCTTTTTTTTTTATGTCAAACCAATAATAAATGCAACATATCAGGTGTTTAAACACGGGAAAGTTGATTAAAATGGAGTTTTCAGACTCAAATAGGGGGTGTATAAGCCATATAAAGACTCGAAATCAATCAATCTAAATATGTAAAGCAGTGCCATCTCAAAGCATCAAAGATATACTATTGCTTCATAAATAGGTATATCGAAAGGCTGACCATAATGTGACCAGGTTAGAGAATGGCTTTTTGATATATGTCACAAAGGGTTTATCATAAGATGGCTATTGTCAAAACGTCACATTTTGATGGATCTAAAGGTGGTATTCTTGAAATATGAAATGTTGGATATGAAGGTACTTACACTAAAAGTCTTGGATCAATGATAATGATAATATTATCGGAAAGTATTTTTATATATTAAGTGTTAGAACATAATATATACCACAGAATGGTTAAAAGAATAAATATTGGTTGTAAGGCTCATGATCAAGAAAAAAAAAAAAATGTTTGCGTACATGCTATGTTATCATTTTCGAGTTTTTCATCTTGTTTTGGGATTCAGGTATTGATAATACTATTTTTTTTTTCGCATTTGATCCATTTTTTAAATATCGAGGGGGAAAGATGCCTGAATTTATCCTGTTCTTGTTGAATAGAATTTAATGATACTAAAGAGAACATTGGTATGAGTTAAAAATAATGCACAGAAAAAGTTCTAAACATTCATCCTGCGGAGTTAAAATCATTACAGTGAGCTATTAAAAATCAATCACAAGCATTTTTTTTTTGATAAACAAGAAGTAACACTGTTCTCCTCTCCCCCCCCTTTCATTTTGCTTATTCGGTTAGAAGAAATCATTTATTTAGTATTATTATTATGAAATATAATGAGTAGGTTAATATTTGATTACATATACTTTAAAAAAACAAAGTAGCAATTAAGATTGTAGTTGCAGCAGCAACAAAATTGGTTGCTTTAAAAACAGCTCCTGAATTAGAGTGACTATCTGAATTTGCATTTCCGTTGTTTGTTGTGTTGGCGGCTTTGATAGGCCCATCATAAGAAGGCGTATCGCTTGGAGAATCTGTCTGAAGGAAACTTGGGGGTGCCTTGTCTGTGCCGCACTGATAATAAGCATTGCAAGTGGCTGCACATGTAGAAGGATTCTTTGTGTCCTTGTTACAAATCAGTTGACATTCTTGTGCTTTTCCAGCACATTCAGCCTGTACAACTGGCCAGAGAAATGGTGTAAAATCAGGTGTCTTTTTCTACAAGGGAGAGAAAGTTTATTTGAGTGACACATTATAAAAAAAAAGGATAGGGGTAGATGTGGATATCTTTTTGGAGGGATAAGGAATTGTTATGTATGTATTCATTAAGACTGCTTTTATACTTACGGAGCATCCACATCCCCAAGCCATTGTGGTTGCATTACAGAAGCTAAGAATAAAAATAAACACACACACACTGAGTACTTTGATCCCTGAATTTCCTAAAATGTAACATTTCTTACTTTTTAACTGCTTCGCTTGGGCCTCCACAGTTTGTCTAAAATAAGAGTCAATGATGCATAATATAGAACAAAACAAAAAAAAAGATTTTATGTTTACCGAACAATAAGCAACTTGGCGCTGACAAAGGTTTTCGCGAGATGGAGGATCAATACGAAGAATATCCCAATTTACATCTGGTAAACCCGCTAGTATCACGCATAAAAACAATTACATCATTTGAAAGATTGTAGTGCACGTAATATTGAGTTACCTGGCTTATTACCAAGTTGTACAGGGTTGGGATCACTTTGAGCAAATACAGTCCCCAAAAATGAGAAAGCAACAAGTAGAGTCAATTGCATGATAATGGTAATGTTTTCAAATGAAATAAAGAAAGACAAAAGAAAGCAGATGAAAAGAAAATATATGAGTTTATTTATTTATCATTGAAATCTATTTTTACCCCTTTAATGGGGTTGTTTCTGTTATTGCATATAATAAATATATAACACAACATGAGTATGACATAAAGCACGACAATGCTTTTTTTTTCTTCTTCTTAAGCTGATACTTCCTTCACTTGCTCCGACGATTCCTCGTCCTTTTCATTTTCTTCAGCGGGTTCTTCTTTAATTCGGACAAATTCAATCATTAGTTCTTGATGATCTGTGTGGGGGAAGAGGTCAACAACAACTGCACGGGATGGCTTGAAAGGCATGCCTTTGAATCTGTTTGATTGAGGTCGGCAAAGACTATGTAGAAAAAAAAAGGGGGTTATGAGTTGGAATGATAAATCAATGGTGCCCCCTTTATGATGAAGCGTTTTCATACCTAATGAAATTATCAATAGCCTGTTTAGCATCACAACTAATATAAATAACGCGATCGATATGTTGAGCATCACGGACAGCGCGAATAACACTGGCGTGAACACCATTTCTAAAAACAAAATGGTAGAGTGAGAGCATATTCTACGCATACTAAAAATAGTGCACAGAAGCATACCTAGGTGGATCCAACACTGCAACAACTTCTTCATTGACTTGACCGGTAACAACATCAATCTTGTCTTCGACTTTGCTAGCATAATATTCCACATTCTTGATGCCTATTATTATATTATAATATTAGATACTATATCACAAAAACAGAGGTTACCTTCCTCTTACCATTTAATTCAGCATTTGCTTTTGCATCTACAATAGCCTCTGGGACCATTTCAATACCGACAACGCGGTCGACAGATTTAGCCATTGTGATACCAATCGTGCCTGTACCACAGCACAAATCCAACAAAGTAGTCTTCTTATTTTTATCAATATTGCACCATTCTGCACATTTTGCATATAAAATCTCAGCAGCAGGTGTATTGACTTGGAAGAATGAGCTAGCAGAAAGACGGAATCGGCAGCCCAGAATATTTTCATAAATGTAGCCATCGCCTGTCAAAGTTTCAATAGGTGCCTTGTCTGTGATACCATTTGAATCACCATTCCATACTTGAAACAATAAAGTTGTGACGTTTACTTTGCTCTTTTCTGTCCAGAATTGAATCAACGACTTCTTTTCTTCCTCAATGCGTTCGGGTGAAAGATCAGCGCCACGGATTTGGATAAGAATCAATACATTACCAGTGCTCTGGGTTTTTGTCATTATTCCTCTCCAGCATCCCGTCTTTTCAACGCGATGATAAACAGGCAATTCAGATGCCCTTACATATCCTTCCATATCCTTTGCAATTTCCTTTGCAATGCTGGGGACATTTAAAGACTCGCTCGGATCCAAGACGGTGACGACACCATCACGGAAGGATCCTAAAAGGAAGCCGACAGTGGGTTCTCCATCCAAATTCGTGCCGATAGTGAACTCGCACTTTGTACGATAACCATTTACAACAGGTGAAGGAATGGGTTCTAAAACATCGCAAGGCATTGGATTCCTTTTTTAAAAAAGCCGTTAGTTGTGCTTACTCAATTTCACGTCGTTCATTCTACTATTTACTTTGTCTTTGCCCAGGCAATCTGTTCCTCGTTATTGATCTGTTTGAGACCTTGGAGCTTTCTCTTCAATGTCATCAATTGCTTCTTGCCGTTACGATTCTTCTTTAAAAGTTGAGTGTCATAATCGACTCTAAAAATAGATGAATATACATAAATACTTGGTACAAGTTTGTTTGTTTTTTCATCTTACCTCCACAAAGGAGTGATTTGATCTGCTAGTTTCTCAGCTGGAGTACGGGTATCATTCTCATCCTCTTGTTCCATTTTTGCCTTCTTTCCTTTATTTTTCTTGTCTTGGAATCGGTCGCGGAATTCCGATTGTAATACCTTAATATACTCAGTGGTCAACGCTTTTCCTTTAAGGGTTTTTCCCTCCAATTCCTCTTGTGCCTTCTTTGCGTCTTCTTCAGACTAAAAATAAAAGTGTCTCGTTTGTTTAACCTGACTTTGTTGATAAATATATCTATATCTTACATCAAAAGTAATAAAGCCATAGTTCCAGTCAGGAGCCTTTTTAAAGCGGTTATAACCCAAACCCTTAAAGAACTTTTTACTCGTGTTGACCTCTCTATCGGGTAGGTTGTTCACTCGTAAACGATACATGTAGTTGGCATTGTCGGCTGTGGTTGTGGTTGTTGTGGTTGTGACTTCCACTCTTTGCTTTTTAACAACCCTCACACTCTCGCTATCGTCTAAGGTGCGTTTTCTTCCAAAAACTGTGTCGATAACAGATTTGGCAAAGCTAAACATCTTGAAAGTGAACAAGAAAAGATAGAAAAACAAAATTGAAAGTTTGTAACCCCAGGAAAAAAGTTTTTTTGATTGCTGTGTATTTAATTTTGATTGGATAAAGTAAGGTGGCGTCCTACATTTTAACCAATCAATATGATTTCGTTTTAAAAATAGTATAGCTTTATTCGTTCGGTTTTTTAGCTATCTGAGTGTACATAATTTTTTTTGACAGGTAAGGTTAATAAAATAGATGTTCAAACACTGACTTCTGATTCAGATACACAGCGATTATAATATCTTTCGAAATAATATCTGGGCTGTAAAGTCGTTTGAGTTGTCATTATTTGCTGTTGATATGGAACAAGTTGAGGATCACCAAGTATCCCAGGGTCTTCGGCAATGATTGTTGTGGGGACACGACCATTCGAACCGCTAGATGATGAACCACTACTATTGGTAGTCAAAGTAGATGAATATGATAGAGAGCTTGGAGAAGGGAGTCGATAACTTTCCCCCTCACCATCATCCTCATCTTCATTTTGAATATTCTGAACTGGATCTCTGACTACTCTTGATGCCCATCCATATACAATTACAGCAGCCTTTAAATAAAAATAAATTAATTAGACATGTTTTTTTTTTAATCGCTATATAATGGACTTACAATAGCAAGAGGTATGTATTTATTGATATATGTCTTGACACGAAAGGGTATAAATAGATCTGTATGAAAGCATATTAATAAGATAAACATGATTGCAATAAACGTAAATCTTACATGATAGGGGAAATGCAAGCGTCAGGTATTTGAATCCAATTCCCAAATAGGAGAATAAGGCAAGAATGAGGGACCATAACAATGTATGTAGAGCTAGAAGCTCGATAACTATAGAAAAAATGAGCCAAATGGAAGATGGGACAAATATAAATTTGTGATAAATACCTCGGTAAAATTGGCGGCTGATACTTCTAATCCATCTAACCCAAAAAAATGTATCTTCTAGTTGTGAATGTAAAATATTCAAGTTTTGTTCAGCATTTTGCACCTCTTTTATAGTGTACGCCAATACAGATTGAATGGATGAATCAACTATCCTTATGGATTGCTTCCATTCAGTAATATATTTTTCTTGGACCTCCTATTATTGCTCTAGTATAAATATATAGTGCTTCTTTTTCTTCAAAAAAAAAGGTATAACTTTACCATAATTTCTGTCCATTGTTTCAAGCTATCCATTTGTAGATTGTCCATTTCACTCATTTGAATATATATTGTTTCCACATCATTTTTAATCAGTTCAAAGATGGCGTCAATATATTGATCCTTTTCATAAACCAGTTTATCAATCTGAACACGAGCTTCATCAACATAAATCTGAATTTCATCATTCTGTTTTTCTAATCCCGATAGTGCTTGATTTTGTAATTCTAGTAATATATCAAAATAATCCCCAAGTTGGGTAGCCGTTTCATCCATCAGCCTTTTGATAACATCTGACTGGTTGTTCACTTTTCTTTGCATATCGACAATGTTGTCAAGATGGGATATTTCTTCACGTCTCCACTCGATTAAATAACTTTCCTGCTCCTTCAAAATGTTGGAGGTTTCTAATTGAACTGCTGATATATTTCCAAAGAGGAGAGAGATGGCCTCTATGTAAAGAGTGGTATTAGCTGGAATTCTTAGAACCATAAAAATCAACCAAACCTTTCTCAATTGGATAACGGATAGAGAAACATATTACGCCTAAAGGTTTTTGAGTAGGTGAGTTGGATATATATCGTTTTATTTTCTTTTTTTCTAGTTTAAAGCGCTACCAATATCTTTGAAATAACCTAAAATGAAAAACAAAACAGTATTGAGACGTTACAAGTTACCAAATGTTAATAGTACTACACTTGTAATAAATAGTATGTCCTAATTCTGTACAATTGACTTACCATTATATGTTGTCCATGTTTGAGCGCCACCAGACAGTTTTCTATTTTGGCATTGTCAATACTAAATGGAGTAATGATACATTTAAATATTTGGCGTACTTTGCACATGTTTTTATTTTACTGGTTTCTGTGAGCAGCTCTTCATCGCACTCTTTTGGTAATTCAGCTCCAACCATTTTAAATTCACAAATGGATAATAAAACGGCGTCTTTTAATAAAAGTTAATAATAATCTATCAAAAAATAATAATAAAAAACTACTGGCGTACATTTCATATTCTTAATACTGTGAAAATCCATTTTAGGGCACTCCTTGTATAGTTCTACAGAAATTCGTTTGAAGCAGTTATCGGATGACTTTTCGATGGCAGTTAGCCTTTCTGTATAACATGATGATTAGGTCTCAAGTTATATATATATATACATTTCTATCTTTAGATACCTAGGCCATGTTCTACTACTGAGCTAGCCTTTAACGCTAGCAAGTCTAACAGAGAACAAAAGGACACGTTAAGTCGATACACTTGAATAAAAATAATAGATAATTACCATTACTAAAGCAAAGATATGTATTAAACAGAAGAATAATAAAAAGTAGAAGCAACCACATTTTGCAAAATTTGTGATTGAAAGAGAGAAGAAAGAAACAATATCGCTGATGCTTTCAAATGAAACAAAATAAAAACTACATAAGCACGTACACAAAACTGGAAAAACTAGATCCATGTCTATGATTAAAGTGATAAATAATTATATGTGATTATGCTTATTTCTAGTTTATTCGACAAGCAAAGAACCTCATTAAACGATTAATCTTTAAATATACCATTATATGTATATATTATATTAAAAACTCATGGTTCAACTATTTTGAGAATTTAATGATAATTTTACATTGTACTTAAATACAAGATGACCTATAAAAGTATATATAGTTGTAGACATATTTGACAGTTGGTATGTCTTGACACAAAATATAGTAAAATAAAAAACCTTGGGAATTTTGAGTATAGAAAAAAACCTTATTCTAAATACTGGTTTTTCAGTAGGAACAAGCCTTTGCCAACAGCTTGTCATACTAAAAAACCAGTAACACAGATTTCGTAGTGTAGTAGAGGTTTTTTCTTTCATGCAAACAGTAGAGACGATCCTCTTACTCATAATAGAATAAATATACTTTATTCAAAACCTGCCGATGGTTA
>VCJE01002607.1:6115-22371 GCA_024140265.1 Backusella liffmaniae | reverse complement strand
ATGACTTTAGTGTAAATATATTGATCCAATGGAGCGCCTCTCTCCAGCAATACTCCAGTAACAAAAGGCAGAAAATAACCCTCTATAGCCTTGCAGTTGAAAAATTTTCTCGCTTAACATCAATATCAATATCATTTGACGATATTTCAAAGAAGGACTTAAATTTACGCAACACCAATCACCTTTATATTAAAAAACTTTGAAAATGCTCCTTGTTTGACAACAATCACAATTTACAAAAGTCTGGTTTCCATGGATATGATTGAAACAATCCACAATAGCGACAAATTATTAAAAACATTGAATATCGCTAGTAACATTGCCAAAGACATCATTGGTTCTCTTGAAAACTCAAAATTACCACAGCTGCAAATCCGATATAATGGATACACATCAGCCAACAATGACTCTCTTCCACATTCAGTGTTAAACAAGTGCCTCATATTAAATTATACGCTTTTAATTGACACCTCTAATATCAAAGAATCATGTACTACCGGTATTCGCATTGTTGTCAAGAATCCAATGACATTACAGTCATCATTCTTTAAAAATGTTCTTCTCTGCCTTCCATCACTCAAACATCTTTCAATTGACGAATGTTATTCATTTTGTGGCAGCACCTATTTCTTTGATTCCATTGATCCATATCATTCTCTTACATCATTAGCCATCACAATGTGGGTGGCTAGTTCACTTCCAACCAAACAATTGCATTCGATTTCCCCAAACTTGAAGGTGTTGAAATGGACATCACCCAACACATTCAATTCAACCGACTTCTACCATATTTTGACAAACATCAACTTGAAGAAGCTTGATCTTAACTTCTTCCAACTCCAGTTGAATTTCGATCACAAAAAGAAAAATAATGTCAAGTTCGTTGTAAATATTTATCGCACAATCACCAATTTAGCCAATCCAAAAGGAAGTGACACTCAATTTTCCAATACACGAAAATGACCAAATTGATAGTCAGGTTTCTATCCAATTACATCGTACAACGGCACAAGACTTACTGGCTGACCTTGGAAAACCGTCCCACATCTTTTATAAGGAACAGGATAAAATGAGGATCCATTCACTGAACGACACTGGAAAAGAACAGCAACCTGAAATATTGGATCCGAATCAAAGTGCTGAACAAGACAAACAGCTCCATTCACCAACAGACTACTTTTTCAACTACTTTCATTTGGGTTTGGATATTCTTATTGACGGTGGTTTACATGTTTGTAAAAAAGTTGTTCTACATACTAATGTGCCTGGTCACTATGACTTTGGTAGATATAAAAGGTGTCCTTTTACGTTGGTATTTCCAAGCCAAGAAAAACTCCCTAATAAAGGGGATAAAGACAAAAATAGTGTAAAAAAGGAAAACAAGAGTCAAATTGAGACAAAGGAAAACAAAAAAGATGACAATACAATTATTGAGGATAAGAGCGATGAATCTCAGGAAAGCAGTGATGGTGAGAAGACTGACATGAAGGGTGATAAGTCAGACCAGAGTTTACCGTTAGAAACTGACAGCAATGAGAGTGTGGTTACAGCAGATATGAAGGTAAAGATTTTTTTTAAAAAAAAAAAAAAACAGATGTGTATGTTTATCAGCGAGTCAAGAAATATCATTTCCATTATTACTATCTATTTTATATATTTCTTAATAACATTATTATTAATATGAAAATAAAACAAAACAATATATATATAAAGATGGATGCAATCCAAAGCCATATCCCGTGGAAGCTCAGCCGCAAAATCCAGCCATCACCTGATGAGGCACTCAAGCCCGTCATACTAACTCGAGGTTCAAGTGAGCAGAATCCATTTGGGCCGACGTACTTGACAGGATATGATCAAGGTGTGGTGATGGAAGTAATGAAAAACGGTTGCGTACCAACCATTGTGCTTTACTAGTGTACATAGTGCCCTCCACGTGTGACCAATAAGAAAGAAAAAAAGAATGCCACATGAGAACATAAAATGAATAAATTAAGAAAAGTCTATTTTCCCCTTTTTTCTTTTCTCTTTCGTCATTTACTTTTAATTTAAATATATAAATATATAAATAAATAGTATTTATATACTCAACATGTCAGAATCTACATTTGATCCCAAAAATATAACATCAGGTTTGCCGTTATTACCATTTACAAATCAAGTGGGTGGCCATGCCTCGATTTTTCGGTTTTCTAAGCGAGCAATATGTAAACCTGCGTCCCAAAAAGAGCAAGAGTTCTACGAGTATTTCGAAGCTCACAGACCCGATATCCTTCCATTTCTATCGCAATATCTTGGTGTGCTAAATGCAACTTACCACCAGAGCCCCAAGAATTACGATCTTCCTGAGGTACTGTTTGATCAAAACGAGCAACTATTAAACGATTGGATGAAGGGAAACAGCAATTCACCACCCACTCCGTCTGCAGCCATCTATGCTAATATGCTGGAAGAAGGATTGGAGGATTTTCAGCAATGGTCACCTAACCCGGATCAATGTACATTGCGCTTTAAAGATTTTCAAAAACGAGTGTTTTCTGAGGTATTTAATCCAAATGCTCTCAAGGAACGAATGGCAGCTGTAGATGGTTGGCGGGATAAACAAAATACCAAAAAAAATGCAGGCGGAGATGAAGAAGGAAATAGTAATAATAAAAAATCATCCATACTAATGATCACACCGGTGATGGGAAATGAGGAAAACAATAGCACAAAAGAAGCATCCGCCACTTCCTTTTCCCATTCTTCAACATCACAGCCACGACTACTTCAAAGAAGACCTACAGATCCCTGGAGTGTACAAGTTTATGAAAGAGATCGACAAAAATTGCAGCAACTTACAAAGGAAAACAATGTAACTAGACAGTTTCTTCTTCTGGAAGACCTGACAGACGGTGTTCAATTTCCATGTGTATTGGATCTAAAAATGGGTACACGTCAATATGGTGTAAATGTGAGCGAGGAAAAAAGGCAGAGTCAGACCGAAAAGTGTGCAAAGTCAACAAGTCAGCCACTAGGTGTTCGTTTATGCGGAATGCAGGTATATACACATACTGATAAATTTACTTTCTAAATACTTAACCCTGATATATAGGTTTATAAAGCAGATAGCGGCAAATTTGTATTTCAAAACAAGTATCATGGACGAACCATTTCCCCACACTCATTTTGTGATTCACTAACGGCCTTTTTAAACAGTGGCACACTTCAAATTCAGCTAATACCGTCATTGATCAAAAAATTAAAGCGACTTGCACGATTGATAAAAACCATGCCGGGTTATCGTTTCTACGGTTCCTCTCTCTTGATCATTTATGACGGTGAAAAGCGACCGAACAAGATTGATCTGCGCATGATTGATTTTGCAAAAGCGGTTAGACCCAATGAAAGTGGCTTTACTTATCCACCTCTCAATGGTAGTGGTAGCCCAGATGTGGGCTACTTGCTTGGACTGAAAACGTTGGTTCAATGTTTTGGATCAATTTATTATCAAAGTACTGGTATTAATCTTGATGATGAAGCTATTGTAAAGACGGATGTGTTTTTTGAAATAATAGATCAATACAAAAAGGAAGTGTAGAGTATGTGACCATTTTTGTTCATAATGTGTAAAATAATCGTTCACTTATTAGCTTTTGATAACTGAAATTAAATAAAAAGTATTTGTATAAATCAATATGCTTTATATTTAAGGTGTGGGAAAACAACGGTGAACGACATGCATTTCATTACATATTTGAAGTTGTTTATAAAGGGTTATATATTGCCTGCCATTTCTTCTGGCGTGTAAAGCGCAATAAAACTCAAGAAATAGCAGCCAAGTACCTAAATTTAGACCTCATAATCTATGGTTAGTTTTGTCAATATCACCGAATCAGGACAATGATCTCCACCTAACAAACCGAGCTATCAGTACAAACCGCTGGTATTGGAGATAGACATTTTTTTGTTGGTCTAAAGCTGAATCCAGTTTCAGAATTACCTTGCCACTTTTTGCCAGGATACTTAAAGTTGCCTTTTTTTTTCTAGTTTACTTTATTTAATTGAATTTATTCAGATACAATGTAAACTGATTTTCTACTATTATTGTTACAAAATATAAAGAAGAGGAAAGAGAGAGAGAGATAGAATCTCGATATGGATTCCGAGAGTCTTGGACGTCACCTGATTTGCTGAATTAAAATTTAAATTTAAAGCTCAAAAACGTAATGTTTATATTACTTTTCGCTCTCTCTCTCTTTTCTCTTTCTTTTTATTTTGTTCATTAAAATAAATGGTGCGACGATGCTCTCCTTGCAAAGGTAAATAAACAACATAGCAACAACATTCTATTTTTAATATAAATAAATAAAAAATTGTTTTATGATTAAGAGTGTCGACAGCGTCGACGAAAGTGTGTGCGTGACTCAGTTTATGATATATGTGTGCGATGCGAACGGCTTGAAAAAGAATGTATCGACTCAGAGGAAGATTCCGATTCCATCGAATATGATAATGAATTACCTTTTTTACAAAAACAAGTGGAGGAGCTGTACTCGCTTATTAGAGAGATGGAAAATGAACTGGATAATCTATCAACATGCGGATCCGACAGTAGTGAATATGATCATAATGGTGATGACAATAAACAGATGATCATAAACAGCAGCATAGACAAGACATATAATAGCATCAATAATAGTAATAAACCATGGAGAGTGATGTTCCACAACGGTACCTTACGTATTGAAACAAACATTCGTAGTGTCAGCGATTTACTAACGCAGTGTTCACCTTCTCGAAATCCGTCACTTTTTCATAAATCATCCTTCTCACAAAAAGATAATTTAATGGTTCGATTCGATTCAGGAAAAACCATTCGTTTTGTACCCCTGTCCATCAAATTACTGATGAAATGCATTGCCCCAACATCCACTTCGATTCCTCTTTTATTACCAACTGTTTTTGAAACAAACTTTATTGTGGACGAACTCGTTACCATCTACTTTCATTGCCGGAACACGTATAAACCACTAATCCACGAAAGATCATTCCTAGAGTACTACCACAAACTACGATCACCACTTGATTCGCTGGTAGCTCTCAGCATCTGCTGTACTGTATGTGCGACACCGTGCAACCATATTGCCCATGATTCTTACAGATTCCGACAGCTTGGCGATTATTTTTATAGCTTGGCAAAATCAAAGCTAATGAATCAATTTGACGAGACGAGCAAACGCCTAGAAAACTTGGTTTCCATCAATTTACTGAGTGAATTCATTATTGCTACACTGAAATTAGAAGATTTTAAGAATTTTGTGACGATTGGTTATCGCATTTGTTTGGACTTGGAGACATGGTTTGAATCAACAAAGGATCAAGGAAATACGGTTGAGCGAACGTTGTTCAGTCGACATTTCTTGAGTACATTTATGAACCAAGGGCTGCTTTCTTTAATTACAAACGAACCAAAGCATTATCTGTCAATTCATTATCCAGAATGGCTTTTGGCGGATGATGACACTCAAGAAACAGCACGTTATGTCGAGATACAAAACTATCTTGTAAAATTACAGAATAGTCCCTATCTCAACAATATAAGGGTAAAATATCACTTATCAGGTGGGGTGGTGCCATATTTACAGTATTGATTTTTGTTTTGAATATATATAGTTTCAGATACACCATCAATTGAAAGGTGAACCCTTTTCGCTAAAGTTCGAGTCAATCATTCGACTGGATGATGTCTTAAAAGAATGGTGGAAAAGTGTACCATCAGAATACCATTTATGTGATGATTGGCTAGACTTGGAACACGCCAAAGAAGGGGTTGATGAGTGTCAAGATGAAAACCATTTAGCTCTATTCAATCATTTTATCGTATCAATGATCGATATCTATTCATCTTTATTACAGCCCAATGCTGTTGAAACCCGAAACGATCAGGTCTTGTCGGTTGTTCAAGAACTTTCTCTTAGGCGATGCCTAAACTGTTGTCAGCTGCTAATCCATTCTCAAATCAAATGCCTGGTTTTGAGTGATACCTTATCTTGTAAGACAAAAAAAAAACATACATTTGATAATGATCACAAAATCGAACGTCTTTTTATATGGTAGGCCAATCAATGCTAGCTGTCAACGAGTATTTATTCCATACACTTGATGCGTTAATTATAATGATTTTCTCTACAAACTATACCATTCGAACAGCGGCAAGGGAGATGCTAGCACAGACTCATGAAATGATTGATAATGTGCATTTCATGCATAGCCATAGAGTTGATCCTGCTCTTTCACCACTTTTGGCGAGCGTCAAAGCAAAGGATTTAAATTCGATAGATCTTTCAGAATACTTTAACTATCCTCAACCATGGTATGCAATGTTGTCTGATCTTGCTCATCATTTGGATAAGGTTCAGGTGATTGACGGCGTTCCTTCTCTCGTGGATCCACCAAATTAAAAAGAAAAGAAAAAATATACAAATAGCCATCTAAACTATAATATTATTCATTCATTCAAAGCATTTTTATAGTTGATCTATATTATTTTTCATAATAAAAAAAATGAAGCATTTTGTTAATTTACTTGTAAAGAAAAAAAGAAAGAAAAAACGGTTGTCTAAAAGAATGAGTTTACACCCCCACTTTGCAACTCAACTCCAACAGCTGATTTCTAAACATGCATCAGTATATATACTTTAGCTCAATTTTTAAGATTGCAAATTATGGTGATGAATGTGAGATAACATACTGTTCTATCAGCAGGTTATAACAATCATATCAAAAAATGAACGCTGCATATATACTGAAAACATTGCTTTTAACCCCCATTTCAAGGAGAACAAGATTTCATAAACAACAAATATGCACGAGCATTTAAGTTCCGAGTGGCGCAGTTTAACGTGCTACTATTTGCTGAGCAAAAATGACCTTCTAGATCAGTGGTGGTTACATAATTTAACGTTGATTATGGGGTACAATATATTTAATAATTAACTTTAATAAATATGACAATGAAAGGGATTAAGGCGTTGGATTCATATTTGCTATAATCGCAGTCTTTCTAGATAATGACACATATCAGATATCGCTGCAAACCAGGGTTGAGGATACTCATAATAGACGGAGGGATTGATACTTCTAAAGTTGTCAATCTTGTCTTTGGCTAGGAGAGGTGACTTTGAAGGGTGCACTCTATGACCCCTCATATGTTTCATATCATCAATGCGTTTCATGACCTCTGTAAGCATCGTTTTCGCTTCCCTTCTTATTGCAGGGTTGGACGATGATGATAGGATGGATAAGACATCTAGGGTATGACTCAGGCATTCGTTTGTTACAAAAATATAATGGCCTAAACAGATATATTAGTGTCATCAAGTCTTAGTTATTTTTCTGTACTTACATGGTGATATTGATTCCACTTTAGTCAGCCTATGTAACACATGTACGCCTAATTGACAACAATGTAAACACCGGTCAAGAGCCCGTTCTCGAACAAGCGATATTACTGAATCACCATCGTTGGGTGTTAATAGTGTTGCATAGATATCGTTGGTATAGGAGAAGAAATATGCCAGAAAAAGTAACAAGACAAGATCTTCTGATTGATCTATGATGGCTTTGAGTTGAGATGCATCTGTCCAAGTTTCAAAAATACGATATCGCAGAGGTAGCTCATTCCACCATTCTGCAATAATATCATCTACCAATATAATATCTGTAAACTTTAAAGTGTGAATGGAATCAATATCGAGATGGTGTCTATAAAGCTATAGGTTGAAGGGAAAAGAACAAAGTGGTAGTGTATGAGTCATTTAATTCATAATAGTAAAATAAAAATATAAAATACACTTACTCTTATTCTCGCCAAAACAGGGTGGCTCATTAGTTTATAAAGCCAATTTTGTATCTTGATAACGTCAATGGTTCCCTCGGATTCATCGGGAAGCGACCGCCATGCCATGTATTTCACCTTTGTAAAGTTTTCAGTTTTAGTAAGGATTACATCTACCAACCTACTATAATCAAACATGGTTGCATAATGTCGACTAAACAATGCACATTCGACTGATGGTATTCCAGGCTTTTTACATTCCATGTCGTACCATGGTTTTAAATCATGACAGATTTGAAATCCCATGGACGCAAACTTTACGTTTTCCGAAATATTCAAGACGGTGTAAAAGTACTCACCCAGCATATTCAACGCAATGACATTTTCAAGTCGCTTTTCAGGTAAATCAAACTGATCCAGAATCTTGGATTTCGCCAAGCCCGCAAAGTAGTCGCCCATAGATCGAAGTTCCTCGGCAGAACAAGGACTATGTTCGCATGGATAGACACATGCAATGCAGCACATGCATAGACAAAGCAATGAGTTTAATGGTGATGTCAACTCGCTGTAGTGTTTCATAAATGTTGGTTCATGTATATAGGGACGAATAAAGTTGTAGCATTTAAAGTAAATATCAACAAGTTGGTTAATGATATCATTTGAATGGAATAGTAAAGTTGTCGGTAACAGCAAGGCTGCTGGTTTCTGCGTTGGTTTTGAACATCTCGTCAATAGCTGTGTTGATATCAATCTTAGTCGTGTGGTTTGCCCAATATTGAAGTTCACTACTAAATCTTGGTTTGTTTGGTGTGGGGAGAGTCGAGGAGATAGATACTGAATGGCTTGATTCTGTAATAAATCCGTAATATTACGGATACCCGTTTCGATGCGAAAGTGTCCATTCTGTATTGTAATATTCCATTGATGATTGGTAAAAGGCCATGGCAGCTGCTGCCCTGGAAATGTCACTTGACTTTGTTCTCCATTCGTTATCATTTTCATTTCTGCTTCAAGTCGTCTAATAATCAAATTCAAATCATCGACTTGTTTTGCTAATTGTTCAATGTTGGGATTATTGTCTGATGATGAATCCGATTCACCAGGAAATGAACAGGCTCGATCATAATGTTTGCAACGATCGCAAATACCCTGGAGAGATGAACGGACACATTTACGCCGATGCTTGCGACATTCTAAGTAGTAAAATTAGACACTTTAAAAAGGTTCTATTATTAATAATATGAATACCATTACAAGCTGTGCTTTGTCTCACCATATTTTCTTTTAATTTCTCTTTTGTATTGCTAATGATAAGGCTATTATTTAAATTTTAATACAAAAAGCAAAGAAAAGTAGAATAGCCAAGGTCCGCTCTTTCCTGTTGAGTTTGAGTCATACATTTACAATACAAAATATACAATTTTGCGCTTCCCTTAAATGGAAACAGATCCTTTATAAAATAATAAACAAAACATGGCTTCAATATAAAAAGTATTAAATTATTCTGCGAAACTCTATTTATAGTATTTGGTGCGTTCACACTCACTTTTAACAACTTGATCGAAATATCTTTGACGGTAGTGAATGTCAAATTCCAAGCCCTGTCCATTCATGATTTGTTGAAAAGTACCTAAAGCACCTGCAATACCTTTTAAATACAAAGGGTTATGAAAATGGCCAGTTCCATTGAAAGCTGGAAGAGGCCAAACCATTGTTGTGGGCTGAACGCTACCAGCAGAAGAAGAGGTTGTTTCTTTTTTCTGGTTACTCAATTCAAGGAATATCGGATTCCCCGTTCATTTTTTTAAACGTATGAAACATTCATTAAATGATGGTTTCAAAAAATTCGCGCAAATCATTACAACGCTCACGTATTTAAATAGTACTACCATGCATTCACTTGATATCAGCTATCCTTTCATTTTTTTTTCTCTCTATACATAACCGTGAAGATTGTATTCACTACTATCAGAAAAAAAATCGCGAAAAAACTTTGCTTCTCGCATAGAGTTACGTTTGGTTTTAAAAAAAAAAAAAAAAAATTTCTGTTTCGCATATATAAAAGTATTTAAATGACAAGGGATTCATTCATAAACCTATTTTTCATTTTTCTTATCATTTATAACAATGCCTGCCGAAAAGAAAAGAGCTAGAGGTTTAAAAAATAGCGCTGCCAACAAAAGGGCCAAAGTAGTGGATGAGGCAGTTGATAACTTTGAGGTACCCGAAAATGCCCAAACCATTGTTATTGATAAGGTGGTAGAGGAAGGTGATGAAATTGGAGAAGCCAGTGCTCTTTATGAAGAGGCCATTGAAAAGATGGGTAAATATGTTCTATGGATGAATATAGATCGAATGTTAAACGGACAAATTAGAAACCGACTCTACTGCTGCACTTGCACTGCTTCGTGGTACCATTCACGAATGTGACCGTATCCTACGCAACTGGAGCTCGGAGGATCCTTTGCCTGCAGAATTCTACTATACTTATGGCTCCGCACTCTATGACCTTGGTCGTTTGGAAGAAGACTTTAATCCTTATCTGGATGCTTCAGAGGAACGATTGGAAAACGGTCTGAGCCACACTGATGAAGATAAGCATGATGAAACATCAAATAAATTACATCTGGCTCTTGCAAAAGTCTGGCTTGCCAAGGTAATAACTTTTTTAATTGGAGGTGAGAATCGTGAGTTTCTTACTTTGATATATTTTTAGGCCTCTGACAAGTTGGCTGATGGTGATGCTGCCATTCCAGAATTATCTACAAAAGCATTAGACAAGTTAGAAAAAGTATTAGAGCAACCTGATATCTCTGTCAAATCGCTTGTAGAACTCGCAGACATTGTCCAAAGCCATGGTGATCTTTACAATAGCCTCGAGTCGCGTGAAAAATTCAGACAATGGTCCGAGAAGGCGTTGCAGAAAGTTTTAGAAAAGGAGCCAAATAATGCAACTGCGCTATCTGAATTAGGTGAATCCTATCTTTCATTGGCCAATCATTGGCTTGACCAGGTAGAAGGGGATGGCGACGAGTTGAGTCCAGAAGAGAAAAAGGCGCACGAGGCCATTCTTTCAAGTAAAAAGTATTTTAAATTGGCAAAGCAGGAACTTGAAAAGATCAGCAAGCTTACACCAAAGATTCTTGCCGATCTTGCAGAGATCTACTTGAATGAAGCCAATTTGATTTCACAAGAAGAAGAGCAAGAGAAACTATACAAGAATGCTGTTGATTCAATCAAGGAGGCAAATGCTTTGATCGAGGCCAATAAATCTGACTACACTTTGCCCGAGGGACTTACCACCTTTTTGGTTGAGTATGAACAACAATAAATTGTTTCATTTATCATTTGCATTTTGAATAAATAAAAAATAAAAATCATTTATTTTCATCCCATCATCCATTGTTTTTCTTTAACACATCATGAAGACCAAGCTAAAGAGTAAAATTGGAATGATACAACATTCATTTAATTAGCTTATTATCTTCTTTTACTATGAATCCCACCACTTTAGTACCTATTATTTTTGATTAGATCATCCAGATAATGGGAGTGAGTGTTTGTACAAAGAATGGGAATGTGTACAGAGCTGTAAATAAGGAAATTGAAGAAATTAAAATCGTTAAATTTAAAAACTATGTAAAATAGAATACTTTATCACTCTTATGTTGGTGTTTTAACAATCAAAGAAATGTGTTTATAGGACCCTGTTTGGTTGATTCTGCATTACGATATTTTTATCAACAAAAAGATGACATATGAAAATGTCATTTTATCTGATAAACAAAACAAACAAACAAACAAAAAGAAGGTGGGGTTTTGATCAAAAAGAATTTCCAAGTTTATTCAAAAAAAGATTGAGGCATGACAGAAAAAAAGTCGGTTGATAGATTTAGCCAGGGTAAATCCCAAACACCGGTTCTATTCGTCACTAGAATGGTCGATTCGTTCGTGTCTTTGACAAACAGATCTTTGACACATATGCCCATGTGTTGAATAAATTCATTAACGAATCAAGATGTTTCTTATCTCGATTTCACTTGTTATACATTGCTATTATAATTTAAGTTAATAGCACGCGAATGCCTTGGTATTTATGCCGAAAAGTATGTGCCTTTTAAATAGGATATCCATTTTGCATTTCTTTTATAATTTGGAGCTGTCCTACCACTAACGGGCTCCATCTTAAGCGGTCTATCAACTCTGAAAATAGCCTATACATATAAAAGTAAAAAATAAAACCGACAAACATGCTTAACGACATGTTGTGTGGGGTATTGAAACATTCTATTTAAACAAGAGAGAACCCAGAAATGGGTTGAATAAGATTTTTTAACCCTTTTTTTTTCGTGAGAATACCATCACGTAAGGAAGTAGCATTCTATTATATTTTTCTCACAAAAGCATAATTCCTTGTGAAATTAAAGAATCACATGATCATGGAAATAAACTGTACCTTTGAGTTTTAAGAAAATATATATTCACCATTCTCTTTGTCTTCTTCATAAACAACACAACACAATGGCTGAAAATAAGCATTTAAAACAAATGTCCACCGACATGGCAGAAGCACGTAGCAATGCTACCTTCAAAACCGATGGCATGACAACGTTGCTTCGTGGTGGCCCCGAGGCCATAGCAAAGCTAGACAAGATTAGAGATATTGCTGAACAAGAGCCTTTATTCGATAAATCAAAGATACCTTACCAAAGCAGACAAGATGTAAAAAAAAAAGAAAAGAAAACGATACTATGGTGTGATATACTAATGTTTTGTTTTAGCAACTCTATCACTCTTTGCAAGTTGCTAAGCGTTTGATTGAAATTGTTGATGAAAAGGGTATGAGCGATGAAGAATTTGGTAGCTTATTCAAATATCTTGAATTATTTACACCTGTAAGTTTTGGAGAATTCTTAAATATAAAATGATAAAACTAAAATAGACGTTATAGCTTGCCCTTCATTATTCTGGTAAAAAAAATCAAATGTTAAATTTTTAGTTTTTACCAAACATTTTATTTACCAAATATGTTAGCTTTCATGCCTGTAGTACAATCTCAGGGAACACCAGAACAGGTTGAGAAATGGTGGACTGCATCAAAAAGACACGCTGTCATTGGCTGTTATGCACAAACTGAATTGAGGTAAAATTCTTTCACTCTCTCTTTTTCTTTTTTACTAAAAACTCTTTTCTATTTTAGTCATGGTTCTAATGTAATGGGTTTGAATACAGTTGCCGTATTTGATGAAAAGACTGATGAATTCGTTATCAACAGCCCAGATTTGACTGTAAGTTTTTTTTGGGTTAATAGTTTCAAAATCTATATTCTAAGCTTATCAATGACAGGCTGCAAAATGGTGGATTGGTGGTTTAGGTGTTGCTGCCACACACGCTGTTGTTCAGGCACAATTGATCAGTAAGGGTAAGAATTATGGCCCTCACTTGTTCATTGTCCCAATTAGATCACCAGGTATGAAATATTGTAATTTATGCAAAATGGTAAACTGACATGTGATATTTTAATAGTTGATCTTAAACCATGCAAGGGTATCAAGGTGGGTGATATTGGACCAAAGGCCTATGGTGGTTTTGCTACCACTGATAACGGATGTAAGTTGTTCAGCAAAAGAGAGGGGAATAGATCAATAATAGTTTTCTCTTAGTTGCCTTGTTTGATCATGTCCGTATTCCTCGCGACAACATGTTGATGAAGTTTGCCAAGATGACACCTCAAGGTGAATACATCCCTCCTGTCCACAACAAATTGTCCTATGGCAGTATGGTCAAGTTGAGAGTCGATATTGTGAACAATGCCGGTTGGCAGTTGGCCAAGGCTGTCACCATCGCCACTCGTTACTGTACTGTTCGTCGTCAATTCCACAACCCCATCAGCTTCAAAAACGATACCACCAGACTCGAGTCGCAGGTCATTGCCTATTCATCTGTCCAGCACCGTTTGATGCCTCTCTTGGCCACCTCGTATGCCTTGATTGTGGCTGGTGAGTCTCTCTTTGCCGATTTCAATGAGTTGCTCAACCAACTTGAGGTCAATGATGCCAAGATGCTTCCCGAGGTCCACGCCACCTCTTGTGCCCTCAAGATCTTTAGCACACGTCGTGCAACCGACGGTGTTGAAGAATGCCGTAAAGCCATGGGTGGTCACGGTTACTCCATCTTTAGTGGTGTTTCCGAGATCTTTGCCACATTTGTTCCTGCCAACACCTACGAAGGTGACAACTACGTCTTGTCTCAGCAGGTTGCACGCTTCTTGTTGAAGCAGCTTCAGAATGTCGTTCAAGGAAAAAAGGTCACCTCTGGAAGTGCTGATTATCTTGCCCATTTGGCCGAGGGTACCACTGATACCTTTGAGTTTGCTTCTCATGAACAGATTTTGGATCCTCAGGTTCAGCTTAAATTGTTTGGTACTCGTGCTGCTCGCCTTGTTGCTGATTTGGGTCAGCAGCTTCAGGCTGGCAGAGAATGGTCTGACCTTAACATTGAGTGCTGGACTCTCAGTTTTGCTCATACTGAATATCTCATCTTGAAACAACTTATTCAAAAAGTCGAATCCTTGAAGAACTCTGAAAATGCTGCTCTTGCACCTGCATTCAAGTCCATCACTGATTTGGTAAAGTTTATAAAATGAATGTCATCATGAAAGGGTTTGTTACTAACATTATTTATGAAAAAATACAGTTCTGCTTGTCTACTTTGGGCTATACCAACATGGCCACTTTCTTGTCCACTTCTACTATTAACCCCTCCGATTTGAGTGGTTTGAACGAACAGTACCGCAAAGTCATTGCTGAAATTACTACTAACGCTGTTCCTTTGACTGACTGTTTCGGTTTTGCTGATCGTGAGTTGAACACTGCTTTGGGTAAGAGTGATGGTCGTGCCTACGAAGCTTTGTGGGAAGCTGTCCAGAAGAATCCTGTTAACAGCGACAGTGCAGAATCCGTTCGTTTATCTGTAAGTGTCCTTTTTTTTTTTACCATAAAGCTTTGATTAATTATGCCCCATTCTTTTATAGAACCTTGTTTTGGAGATCTTGCACCGTGGTGATAATTTGAAATACCTTAAGGATGCTAAAATTTAATATATAAGTTTAACTTATGTAATAAATAAGACGATGATCTGTGATCATCCAACAAAATAGCTTTTTTTTTTAGTGTTATTGCTTCTATATCAATCTCATATTGATGCTTTCATAAATAGAGAACTATTTTTTTTTTAAAAAAAAAACACAACGTAATTTATTGAGAAATATATGGTATTAAAATGAGAGGACATAGAATAATAATAAATAATAGATGAAGAGATCCATAGATAATAATAATAAAAAAAGCTTATTCCGATCCAAAGTAAAAACCAATGACGGTTTGACTGATATTTACACCAAACAACGATGCTACAAACAAGATTGCAAACACCCCAATTGGATACAACAACACCTCAGTGCGTGCCAAAAAAGGAAGCGCTATGATATTCCTTTTGTTACTTTCTCTCTCTCTCTCCCAGATCATCGATATAAAAAACTTACCATTGAAACCAAGAAAAGTACCATAAATATACCAAACAATCGACACAAAGTAAATGAAATTACCCACAGCAAGCGACACAATGTTATGACGTGTTATGATTGGAAAGATAAAAAATTGAAGAATGTAGAGCATCAAAAACAATGGAAAAAACGAGTTGCAGTGTATATCAAATGCATAAGCCCATTCTACTTGTTGATCTCCTGCTTGGTTTGTGTTTGTACGAAGGTATCGGTTTGTCAAGAACCTTTTTCGATATTATTAACAAGCACTTCTCCCTTTTTTTTTCGAAATAACTCACCATGTACATGTTGCTACAATCGAACCCACCAATACAAAGTCCACAATCACCATGAATAGCATAGCTCTTAAAATACCTACTATACCAAGACCAAATGCTAACCCCCATGCGATTGCCGACACTTTTTCCATTCATAAAAACGGGGTCAATGTTTTTCCTGTCAGTCTATTCGATATATACTTACAACATAATGACAAGGCTAATAATACTAAAAATGCAGGATCATCTCTTGCCCATTGATTTTTTGTCTCTGAAATTTCAATATAAATATAGAGAAGCTACCGCCACTTGTTTTATCTCTTACAGCTTACGTTTGTGATAATATATATTTCTATAACTTTAATGGTTATTAGTACAAGTATAAAATATCTTGTATTGTAAGCTTACACTCGTCTCGGCGCAATCAATAAATACAACATTTGCCAAAGTGCAAACTAAGTATAAATCCTTTACTTTAGATGATGAACCTACTTTTTTTATTCCAAATTCTTACCTCAAAGTCCATTTGTCTGAATTTCGAAAGTCGTTTCAATAAGACAGGTACTGAAGAACCTCTTCTTATACGACGTGTATTTGACTTGCTGGTTGGTAGTAT
>VCJE01002605.1:14557-25154 GCA_024140265.1 Backusella liffmaniae | reverse complement strand
CCCCCCCCCCAACAATCGCAATCGAAACGTGTCGTTTGATGTTTTCGTTAAAAAGTAAATTCCATTTATCCATCATTGAATCCTTGGATAGTTCTTATTACTCATCTCTGATGTTGGGGGGTTTGTCTCTTTCTCTTGAATTGTATTTCTCATTGATAGGTAGTCTACCTGATTTATTGTTGTTGTTCGATATACCTAATTTTATATGCTTTCCTCAGAGGGCCGAAATGAATAGTAATACTAACTTGAATTGATGTCATGGTATTGTTATATGCGTAAAATTGCTTTCTTTGAATTAAAATGGATATAAGAAGCATTCGTTTGATTAAACATGTTGAAATAGTATGCTACTTTTGCCGGCATTTTATTCCTTTAACCAAATTACGTTTGTCATATGGATCTTGAACCGATAATTGGTATGTCAGCTGTGCATTTTGATTGACAACATATAAGTGTGATTAATGTCGGGTACTTATTTTTCAAAGAAGAGTTCTTTCTGCTTTAGGATGAGACATGAAGATGAAAGCATCCATGACATATGTAAAGTGGATTATTTTTGTTCATCTTTTCCAAGCTATTGGATAAGTAGGTAGTGTGATATTGAGGTTGTATTTACAAATCAACTTTGTATGTACATGTTGATCACAATTAATGAGTAAAATATACAACAGTAAAACAGCTAATGAAACGTAGATCAATAACAGCAATTCAAGAGTAAACCCACCTCATGATATATATAATATCGTCAACAACAATACTATTTACTATATTAGGAAGCAATCCTTGTTTGCTATGTATTGAATTCAATACAATAGCATCAATATTAATTCATTACTACTAAATGAACACTTGTATAAAAACATAATCTGCATAATTTCATATACTTTTTTTTATGACGCAAACTTCATGCTAAAGGCATTGTTCATAGTCATCCTTTTTAAAAACAAGGTATCACTCTGATTATCCGTGACTGCTATATGTATCACCACGTTATGATTTATGAGCAAAGAAAAAAAAATCCAAGCTTTTACAATTATGCTTCGTCCACTTTATAGTAGAAAATCATTTGATGTCCTGGTATGGCTTTGAACCCTTGTATGGATATCATTTAACTTACCCACTCCTAGTTAATCGGTCCTCCTAACTCTGGAAAGCGCACTTTAGCGAAACGTTTAATACGCACCAAAGACGTTTTTTATTCAGTGTAATACATACAACTTGAGCTTTCTCTATATCATTATCTTATATATAATGTATTATTCTAGCAAAACAGCTGAAAGTGTGTTGACAGAAACAACGCGCGATGTGGAGTTTGTCTTTATATTGGTAGACATGACGAATAAGCAAAGTCTAGATGTTTTAAATTCTTGTCTTGAACATTTTAAATTAAAGTTTCTTACAAACAATGTAGCCATCATATTAACAAAAGGTAAATGGAGACGCCTAAAGAGAGAGAGAGAAAGGCTAAAAATACAAGTACTAGTTGACCGTACCATGAGTTGGTCTATTACTGAGAAAGAAGTGGAAGATCTGATTCAGCAGTGTTGGGATGCGCAAGTACTTAGAGGAAACCTTTCAGTAAGTGTATGTTGTACATGAATACCTGCATATATTGACTTTTACATATTTTTTTTTACAAACACGACAGTCTGAAGACGATCTTTTGACTCTAAGCGACCAGTTGAATCGACTATTAAAAATAAAGACTTTACAAGTGCCTTTAGTAACATCGATCTTGTCAAAGACACTTGAAAGTGATATGGCCTGAAACCTTTTATTTTTATTTTTTGGTCCCCCTATTTTTAACTGTGTTTTTTTTTTTTTGGTATTTATACATTTTATAGTTGTTATTTTTATCTCTTCTCTTCTTCTTTTTACAACTTTTTCACTTTTTACCAATAGTACCAGCAGTTGTTTATTTTCTCTTTCTCTTCATTCAACACAAGGAGCCTTTTATTTCAATTTGTTTAAACCATGCAGCAGCATCCGGATCTCCATAGTTTCATGATGGAGATGCCTAGCACTTCCAGTCAACCAGAACAGCTTTACGGGCACTTTGTCAAGCCCAACACGGTTGACAACTATGACAACAGTCAAGACAAGGGCGAGTCTAGCAGTTCATCGCAAGCCGTAAAAGGAGGAACGGATTTTCGAAGGCGCAAGAATTGGTCAGAGCGTATTTTAGTAGAATTGACTGGATTGTTGCATGTTCTTTCACCTACTGGCAAGATACTTTATTGCTCAGAATCAACGCAAGAGCTAACAGGATATCGACCGCATGAGCTAGTTGGACAGTCATTGATGGACTTTTTACATGTGGATGACATCGATGTGTTTATCCGAGACTTTCAAATGGCGTTTCATACCCGTTCACAAATAAAAACCCATTACAGATTTCGACGTAAAGATGATACATATGTGATATTTGAGGTGGTTGGACATCCCAAAACGGATGTGCCCGGTCAGCCACCACAATCCTTCTTTGGTATCGCACAACCCATTCCCTCAAAAAGTGGAGTCATGATAGACACCTTTTTAGAATTGAAGTCGGAAAACACTTGGTTGCGACAACGAATTGATGAACTGACTTCAAAATATGGTTACGCCGATCCAACTCGGTCATCAGTAACGATCGATAATAATTCATCGACATCATTTGCAGGAGGTGTCTCTACCATGATGTCCAATACTTCAGACTCAAATTGGTCGAACGAATTAACTTATATGCCCAATTATGTCAAGGATGAGAATAGAGACATGGATTTTAGACCACTCCCAACAAATACAAACGATCTATCCGAGAGAAAAGATAAACTAAAGAGACGTGTATGTTTGTTTGTTTATATTTATTTATGTGCATTCTATCTACATTATACATTATACATTATACATTATATTTATATTTATATTTATATTTATTATTACAGAAAGACAAGGCTTCCGATGAATATGTCTGTACAGACTGTGGTACAACTTCTTCTCCAGAGTGGCGCAAAGGCCCACATGGCCCAAAAACGTAAGTCTCTTTTTTTCTTGTGCTAATGGTTGCTATATAAAAATGACACTTTGTAATAGCTTATGTAACGCATGTGGCTTACGCTGGGCCAAAAAGAGTAAAAAGCAGGATTTAAGTATGAACTGAGACAACAACAAAAAAAAAGGCCAACTTTTGTTGCTATGGAAACGAGTTTTTTTTTTTTATCTTTTATTAATTGGTTTAACTGTGGCATTTGGTTTGCAGGTTGTTTGTACATAAAAACACATTAATAATAGAAAGGGTGGTCATATACCTTAATTAGCTTTTTTTTTTTTTTCGATGATCAGATTTTAATGCCTATTCATGCGATGGCCACGCCCTTTTTCTTAAATGTGTGCAACAGCTTTTTTGAAACACAAACATTTCATTTAAATGAATGAACTTTATTTGATCAAATCCTTTAATGCTTATTTATTTAGATCATATCACTTATTCATTTATACACTCATCTTGCCAAATCTTTGCTCATTAATCACTTGCTTGTGGGTGTTCCTCTCTTCTACATGCAAAAAAATAACTAAAAAAAACTTAGACTGCACTATACCATGCATGTGCTTCAAGACCTCTTTTAAGCATACCCATTTCACTTAATAATAAATATAGTATCTATATTTCTTAATTAATAGATCTGCTCTGCCTGATATTTTTATGATATTTGCATTGATGTCGGCAAATCATTCAAATATATTATATTTAAAAATCATTATTTTTACTCAATTAAAGTAAGGCAACTAATACATTGTACTCAAATACATAAACCTGAATAATATACCTTGTTACCCTATATCATGTATAATAACAATAATAATAATAACTATTAAGTATGATAATCCTTCTTACAAAGGTGCTTTATAAATTATTTACAAATTCTCCATGACACATACTTCAGGATTACCTGGCTTAATTCAAGAAGCTATAATTGGAAACTTGGGTGGACTGCATCGTACTCCTATTAATATGGATTAGGAATAAGATGTCCCTTTGCATGGTTGAAAGCTCTTACCATTAGATTCAGAAATCTGAAATGAGCAAAGCAATGCTTCATAGTCTTGTGTGTGCAGAATGACACTTCAATTGACACCAATAGCTCTTGTATTAGTGTATTCCTGGGTGGTAGTATCACTTCCGCCAATTGCTTCCATACATTACAAATAATAACCTTAGCAAGTTCCATCGCTCAAATTACTATATATGTATATATATATATATATATATACCTTATAGGGCTCAGACCACTATGGCACGTTAAACAATAAAACTCTTAACCTATGTATATCTACCAATCGATTTTCCGGGTTTCCAAATGTTTAGCCAGATATTTGTTACAGGTATAAAAATATTCGCCCTGGGCAATCCAGACTTTCTTTTCCCTCAATCCGTCGCTAGTGATTACAACAAGCTTTCTCCATCCATTTGACGTTTCCACACGTCCAGCATCAACAAAAAAATCAAAAGATACTCTCCGGCGGGGAATTGAACCCCGGTCTCCCGCGTGACAGGCGGGGATACTCACCACTATACTACCGAAGATGATTGATGAAAGTTCTACTTTAGACATAAATAAGTACTGCTTTGGTCACGTGATAATCACGTGATTGTGCTTATTTTAGACTTTCTCCATCTGGCGAGTGTTTGAGACTACAATTCCTTTATATAATCTATCCATAAGATTTACAATGTCTGTACTACAATTTTCAGGTAAGAAAAACCCTGTCAAATGTTCGCTAATACAATTTTTTTTTCATAGACAGAAAAAATAAATAAAAAAGCGATCTGAAATCATCCAAAGCAAATATTTTAATGACGGGATGTTCATTAATGAACAACCTGGATAAACCTATAATTAATTACTGTTTTTTTCAAGAAATTGAGAAAAAATTACAAATTGATGAGAAGATTTTGCGAAATAAAATAAGAATAATTGAGAAAAACAGAGAGAGTTATTGAGAAAAGTAACCATAATTGGATCATGATAACCAATGTAGTAGATTCAAAGCAAACAAGCATATTGTAGATACCAAGAATGGGGAAAATCATAACGTAGGGATCAAAATAAAAAAGTAAATATGAATAAAGTTAGTGATTTATTACATAGCATTGATATCAATTATATCTATTTTACTGAGAGTAAACGGTGCGCAAAACGCTATTTACAAAACACGATCCTTACACTACTTCAGCAGCTTAATTTTAATAATGTAAAAATCAAACACATCTTGTTTTAAATCAAGTGGAGAAAAGGAATTATATTTATCTTTTAGGACACCCAAATACAACATTGAAGGTTGATGTATCATGAGTTTTGATTTATATGGGTATAAACTGGGTTTGCTATACTAATTTTAAAAATAGTCCCTTAGGTGACGTTTTTGAAAGCACCCATTAAATAAAGAAGTATATTTTCTTCATATATTTAACCTGAGTCATAGAAATACAAAAGTATACACACTTTAGCATTTTTTTCATATACTAAAAAGGATTACATAAATCAAAGTAAATTTAACATCATGAGAAAATCCAATTAAATTATGCATTTAAGAATTCTCAATTCTTCAAAAGTTGAATATGAACAAAAAAAAAAAAAATAGTGTTTAATATTTTTCACATGAATGCTCATGGAAAATTGAATTTCTTTCTAACATGCAACTTTTTGAATACCCAATCTTCGTATATCTGAGCTTATGGGGTATTATATCTCTGAAATATACGAGAGGACAAAATAATAATTTCTGTTTCTATTTCTAAGAGTGCGATTCAACTTTTTTTATTTTTTTATTTTAAAAAAGTACTTTTTGTGCTGCTCTAGTAGCTAGAACCAAGATTCTAATATCGAATACATGACTACTTTGTTCCTGTTTTATTTTAGCTTATTTCACAGAATAGCTTATGATTCTATGCATATTGATAGCATACGTTTGTAAATAAAAGTGTTTTATAAAACAGATTTATCAAGGTGGCTTTAAATAAAGATGAAGCTTAAACCTGCCACTTTAACTTTTACTGTTAAATCTGTATTAAAATGACTAGTTGTCATATTTGAAGCTTATGAATGCTTAAAGTTATATATAACAATGGACATCAATGGAAATGATCAAATAAGAAACGATCAATAATAAAATCAGGACTTCTTACATTTAATGCTGGCTACTTTTTTAATTAAATCAGTTTCATTTTTATCGTCCATGCTTCCAATGCATTTTTGTCACAGAATTCTATTCTATTTTTCAAAAAAAAATATTCAAAGCGCCTATTATTAGATAACGAAAATAAAGTTGAGATAAATGTAGATAAGAAAATCAAATGAACATAACTTCATTAAAAAGTTGATGACAAAGCGGAAGGACAATGCTAATACTAAATCGGTGATATCAACAAAAGTACATGAAACAGTTCAAAAAGATCTTTGTGTGGGGGTTTCAATAGCAGAATAAACAGAACGTTGATGTAAACCAGATGTATTACAATGGAAGAATATCATGGGATAATTGTAATTCGCTGGTAATGCATACTACAAAGAGAGTGAAATATTGTACATATGTTTTTTTTTTCAGTTCTATTGTCATAACCATTCAAATTATTAAGCACAGCACTTACACGTCCAAATGGCAAATGTATTAGGCATAAAAAGCGAGCGATGACTTTAATTTAGTTTTATGCTAATCTCAAGTTATCATGTCCGTTATCTTTTTATCTTATCGGAAAAAAAAAAAAGATCACCAGATATTATAGAATTTGGTATTTGTTTTTTATAATCGTTATCCTTCAAGACAATTATAATCACCTATTAGCATTTATTTTAACAAAGTATTTAATATTGACAGAGTCTGCTATATTAAATAGTATGAAGCGAATACACAATGTACATATATTTAGTAAAGTATATTCAGCATATCTTCTTTAAAAAACCAATTTTTGTTTGCTATTTTCTTAGTCGTATAAAATTTTACCTGGAGCTCTTTGGAGCATAAGTTAAACCATTTCTACGTAAATAAACTTCTCTCACGCTAATACCAATATCCATATATCATTTATTAAAATGAGAGAATGGTATTGCTCATTCTTAAAACAAAATGGAAGTATTTGGTGTTTAAAAGGAGTTTTTTGACTAATGAAACTGAAACCAGCCGAGACATTTTTTCCTGACTTTGAAATAGCAGTAAAAAAAAAAAAATACAAGCACACTTCTTTTATGCAATTGTTGAGAAATATACATAGATAATAGGAGTGTATATTTTAGAAGGAAATCTCACTATCAACATCATATTTACTTTAAATGAGGGATGGTAGCTTCTATTAACAAAATGAGTACATTAAAGTAGATCGAGGTACTTGTTTTTGATCCGATAAAAATAAGAAACAATGGGTGAACTTTCTTTTTATTTAGCTATTTCTCTTTTCAATTGGAAAAATAAGTTATAATCCATATCTTAAAATCGTGTAAAATTAAAATTTGAAGCATAACTGCAATTTTGAATGTTGTTTATTTCGCGGAAAGAAACTTTCAAGATAATGTTCTTAATGGGATAAACATATTTGTTTGATTTCGGTAACGCGTAATACCCAAGCTCTTAGTAATTTTATTCTATTCGATGAATTCTACCTTGGTCTTCTCGAAAGAAGTTAATGCAGTCATTTTCACTTTGCCATTTTTTTAAAAAAGAAAAAGAAAATATCCATGTGTTAAAATAAGAAAGAAGACATGAATGGCTATATATTTAAATTATACAATAATAGTAATAATGAAAAAAACATTAACCAAACAATAATCAATTCACTTTTCTACAAGGAGTTTATTTCTTCCACCTACTGCTTTTTTTTTTTTAAAAAAACTGATCAGATTTGAATATGGGAGAAAGCCATTATTGGCTTAATTTGAATCTCCTTTGGAACAAGACCGATATTTTTTTCTTTTGGAGCCGATCTGGAACTGGTTTCCGAAAAGCTCCACCAAAAATCAGATTGTTTGTATAGAAACAAAAGTGTCTCGCTTTTATATTTTGTTATCGTTTTTATCTGTCCTGAACTTCTCCCCTTTGTTTACATTATTTGAGGACCTAATTTTTTTATAATAAAATTAAAAACAGAGATGGCATTATTAATTGGTGATATAGATTAGATTATAAGCAGCAGACTATTGATTGTAAATTGCTTACTAACTGCAAAGCAATCCTTTAATGGCATGAAAGTGGTTGTTAAATGGTATGGTTTAGATAAATCGTGTTATTGTAAGAAGTCGTTGACTGATCTTTAATATTGTAAAACTCGAAAGAAAAAAAAATGAGACCTCAACTGTTAAAATTACCTCTTTAGTCAGTCATTTTTGATTGAGTGGATAGGAGATCCCGCGTGATAAACTGCGGTGATGTAAATCCCACTATATTAATTTACTTCAGGGTTTGATATATTATTGTATAAGATAATAAAAGAAGTAAAATCATCAAAAAGAACATCAATTCAAAGAAAGGGATGGTCGGGATTTTCTTTTTATTATCAGATAAAGCTAGAAAAAAAAAAAAGAGAATCGATCCGTAAGAAATGTTAGGTCATTTTTTATGGATGTCTCGTCTGCCTAAAATTAAGTTGCGATTCTTCGCATGAGACATTTTGTCGCTCCTTAGAATCGATAAAAATGATAATACAAAGATATAAAAGAAAGGCAATCTGTGCACTTTTTGTTTCAGCATTCAGTTTTATCTATTCAATAAACTATTCAACTTTTAACCATGCAAGTTACAATCGGTCAACATCTTATCAACCGTCTTAAGGAAGTCAATGTCAACCATATCTTTGGTGTTCCCGGTGATTACAACATGGTAAATATATATACTTTTATGACATTTTAGTTTTATATTAACACTTATATTTATAGCCTCTCTTGGACATGATTGAAGATGATCCCGAAACCGTCTGGGGTAACAATGCTAACGAATTGAACGCCTCTTATGCTGCTGATGGTTATGCTCGTATCAGAGGTGCTGGTGCTGTTGTCACCACCTTTGGTGTCGGTGAACTTTCTGCCGTTAACGGTCTTGCCGGTTCTTACTCTGAGATGCTTCCCGTCATCCACATTGTCGGTACCCCCTCCACCAAGTCTCAAAAGAAGAAGGCCATGCTTCATCACACTCTTGGTGATGGTGACTTTGATGTCTTCTACAGAATGTCCGAGATGATCTCTTGCGCTTCTTCCCACTTGCAGATCAACAACGCTGTTTCTGAAATTGATCGTGTCATCTCTCAATCCTTCCTCAAGAAGAGAACTGGTTACATTGGTATCCCTATTGATTTGATCGAAGCCAAGGTTGATGTCCCTGAGATCAAGCCTCTCCAGCTTTCTCTCTCCCCTAATGCTGCTCAGACCCAGGAAATTGCCCTCAAGGTTGTTTCTGATGCTATCGCCAAGGCTGAGCACCCCATCATTGTTGTTGATGGTTGTGTTCTCCGTCACCGTGCCACTGAAATCGTTCAGGAGTTCGTTACCCGCTCTGGTTTCCCCACCTATGTTGCCCCTATGGGTAAGGGTGCTGTTGATGAATCTCTTGAAAGCTACCGTGGTTGTTACTCTGGTAACATTACCCTCGAAGGTATTGACAAGGAAATCAAGAAGGCTGATTTGATCATTGAAATCGGTTCCATCAAGTCTGACTTCAACACTGGTAACTTCTCTTATGCTCTTGACCGTTCCAAGACCATCACCCTCCACTCTTTCGCCACCATTGTCTTCTTGGCTGAATACCAAAAGGTCTCCTTGGTCGAATTCCTTCCTCTCTTGACCGATTCCCTCCCCAAGGAACCCCGTGTCTTCAACTTGGGTCCCCGTGATAAGCCTCTCCCTATCCAGCCCGGTAGCGAAATCACCCAAAACTACCTCTGGAACAAGGTTCCCGAATTCATGGACGAAAATGCCATCATCTGTGCTGAAACCGGTACCTCTGAATTCGCCTCCTTCAACATGGATGCTCCCAAGGGTGCCACTTTCATCACACAATTCCTTTGGGGTTCCATTGGTTACACTGTTGGTGCCGCTCTTGGTGCTGCCATTGCTGACCGCAAGCGTCGTGTCTACCTTTTCGTTGGTGATGGTTCTTTCCAATTGACTGCCCAGGAAGTCTCTGTCTACCTCCACCACGGTATCACCCCTGTCATCTTCCTTTTGAACAATGACGGTTACCTTATTGAGAAGCTCATCCACGGTCCTCATCGTGCTTACAACAACTTCCAGATGTGGCAATACAGCAAGGCCCTTGACTTCTTTGGTGCTCACCTCGAGCGTAACATCAAGGAAGGTTGCTCCAAGGTTGGTTTCGAAGGTAAGGTCGAGACCCGTGACCAATTCGAATCTGCCATGAAGGAAGTCCAAGCCAGCCCCGATAAGATTCACTTCCTCGAACTTATCATGCCTCGTTTCGATGCTCCTCGTGAACTCGAACTCTTGGTTGCTACCTCCGAGAACCGTTAAATTGCATATTATCCCATTTCATTTTCATATATACACTAGCATTTTAGCTCAATAATACTCATTTTTAGACAAATCATTATTTTTACACAATAAAAACAAGTAAT
>VCJE01002605.1:0-14543 GCA_024140265.1 Backusella liffmaniae | reverse complement strand
TTTTTGTAAACTTCAAGGAAAAATTAACGTGGGCCGTATCAATAAAAACGTGTAGTTTTTATTACAGCTGCATTTTATATAAATTACTATGAACATACCTTTATAAATTCAATACTCTGAAAATAGAGCCTTCAAAGTGTGTTTTTCCCACTCGTTATCATCTATTTCAGGTTTATCTTAATTATTTCGATAAATGGTTCCCGACTCTTGATGTCTCCTCTACTCCTTTTTATGCGTTTCTGAGAACAACAAGTATGTTTACTAGTTATTACCTTGATTGATTTGCATTTTCCAATTTATGATATCAAAGAATGGAGAAAAAAAAACTGTATAGTAAAATTTAGGCTGTGGTTTACTGAAAACGCCCTGTTGTGTTTGCTATATTGATCGTATGGTGATACGAGATCACTGAATACAGATGACGTTGGCATATTCATTATAAACCCAGACTTTCTATTTATTACGTGGATGATTGATTTGCTATGAGCTCTCTCTCGATCTAATAAAAAAAGTTACTAAGAGACTCATTCTGTTTTCTTGACTATTATTTATATCGCTTATAACACAAATACCACACGCCCTCTCGTAACTCTTGTTTAATTCATCTTTTACACTTTTTCACCTTTTCTCATAATACAAAATGAATGCCCCAAAACCGACACAATCAATCAAAGAGTTTATTCTTACTGAAAAAACCCGTGAAGAAGCAAAGGTTGATGAAACTCTTTTTTTTTACGAAATCTGGAACATTGGGCTTCATTCAAGAAAACCGTACAAGATCATTTCACTTTGACCGAAGTCTACGCGCCTACTCCTCACTCTTTATATAACAAAGTCTTGGAGTCACTCAAAAACCTTGCTGACAAAGATTTAAAACTAAAAAAAGGAGTGAAGGTTTGTTGCACAAAACTTCACACATACTACTCAAACAATGCAATCAAATTGGCTTTTTTTGAAGAGTATGGAAATCGAGATAGAGATATTAGAAAACAAAAGTCATATCAAGCACTACAAGATGAAATTGGCATCATAGGCAGCATCGTAGTTGGACAAATGGCAAAAGAATCAGCCAGCAACATGCTCCTATCTCCGCCTCGCAATAACACTCCTACTAAAAGAACACAGCAACAAGTCGAAGATGACGAGGAAGATGAACTTGAGAACCCATTCACTCAAAAAAAATCAAAGTCATTTTTCGTCGTAAACAAGTTTGAAAAACCATATAATATCCAGAAACCATCAGGAAACCTGAAATCTCTAAACAAGCCAGCTCTTCAAGAAGATGTTAACAAATCCAAGCAATACGCAGATATTTATACATCAAACATCAAGTATGCCACAGACGCTTTACACGAACTATATGTTAAAACGATGAGGGAACAGTACTCCAACTACGCTCTCAAGCTCAATCCCGAACATTACACTCATGCTCTAGCTATTACCAAAACAAAGAATGCTGATGAATTAGAAAATCTGATCAGTGATATTGAACCAGCTGATACATTCACTAAATTCTTAAAATATGCTGCCAGTGACTATTATATTAACTGCTTAAGAATCAGACCATATTCCATCAACGACGAGAGAGCAGTCATCACCACTGTCTTTAAAATATTTAGCAACATAACTGGTCAAATAGTTCACGTTTGGTGCGAGAAATCCCAGCCTGATAGCCGCATGTTTTACCAACTTGATGGCATTGGTACACTTCCTGATATCCCCCGCACATATTTAATCTTTGAATCATCTGGTTATGGCAAGACAGAAAATATCAATCATGACATCGAAATCAACATTAAAAATATGAAATATGCCACAGACTCCCTCAAGCACTGCGCATCTCGTTACAAAACCGCATCGTTCGCTACATTTACAAACGTCCATTTATTTGCTGTTCATATTATTCAAAACAAGATGACGCTCACTCGATACTCGTACAATGAAAACAAGAAGTTTGACATCATTGAAGTACGCTCCTGCGAATTCCCCCTCACCTTTGCCGACAACAAGAAATTCCTTAAAATGATGGAGTTGTTTGCTTTCTTATATTATAATTTACAAGAGCAAAAGGATGTATTTGATAAGTTGGATGATGAACGAAATGGAGTCATTGATATTGAAGCAACAGAAATGGTCAAATATATGTTACATTAAATAAATAAAAAAAAGTCTCTTATTTGCAATGAATAAAAAATGATTGGCTTCCCAAACCAAGTAAATACCATGTTCGTAGATCATTCATCTTTGACACTTTAAAGTATTCAAAATACTATAACACGTTATTATTCTCTTATCTCTTTCCTGCCTTTTTAACTATGACCTTATTACATACGTTAAACTATTTTTGATATAGCTTTATTAAATAAAATTCTGTACAAATATCTTTTGTCTTTTTTTTTTTACATGTACGTTATGGATATATTGACTTGTTTAAATACCTATTTTTTTTTTAAAAAAAAAAAACCAGTTAAAAACCATCTCCATGTTCATCAATCAAAATATAAACTTACCAGCACCACCAGTGACTTCGAGAGTGTGACCTGAGATGTAGCTAGTCAAAGGAGTACAGAGAGTCAAGACAGAACCAGCAACTTCGTCAGCAGAAGCAGGGCGACCCAAAGGAATGGCAGCATAGGGATTGGCACGAGCGCCTGTAGCGTTACCGGTAGGGATACCCAAGGCGACCTTCTTACCGTCAACTTCAATGGTAGCACCAGCTTCCTTAGCACGAGTAAGACGGGTATCAACGAAACCAAAAGCAACAGTGTTGCAACGGACACCAAAACCTCCCCACTCCTTTGCAACAGTCTTTGTCAAACCGACAATACCAGCCTTAGCAGTGGCATAATTGGCCTGACCAACGTTACCGTGAAGACCGGAAGTAGAAGAAATGTTGACAATGGTCTTGTTCTGGCCATCCTTCTTGCGAAGATATTTAGCAGCAGCACGAATGATCTTGAAGGGAGCAGTATTGTGACAGGCAAGCATGATATCCCATTGTTTGTCAGTGAGCTTATGGATCATACCATCATAGGTAAAACCGGCGTTATTGACAATGTGATTGATCTTACCGTAAGCCTTGACGGTTTCTTCAATCAAACGCTCGGGGAAACTGTCATCAAGGATATCACCAGGAATGGAGATGGCCTTCAAACCAGCAGCGTTGATATCAGCAGCGACTTGGTTGGACTTGGCTATAATAATAATTAATATTATTTAGTTGATCCTGCAAGAGGAATTCCCACAGTATAAAACAAATAAACAATCATTACCAGCATCGATATCAGTGACAACAACCAAAGCACCTTCACGAGCGAACATTTCAGCACAGCTCTTACCAATACCTTGTCTATGAAATGTCACATTGAGTAAGTAAAAATACACCCCTTTAACAGATAACAGCAAACATACCCAGAACCAGTAATGATGGCGACTTCACCAGCCAATAAACCTTGGGGATAGTTACCGGACAAATGGCCCTTGATATTGTTCAAGCGATCGTTAGCAGACATGTTTTATATAAGTTTTCTTAATTAAGAAATAAATAGAATTAAAGAAGAAGAAGAGAAGTAAAGAGCGAGAGTAGAAAGTATTTAAAATAAAATAATATTTGCATTTATGGGCAATATTAGTGTTAGCGTAATCAGGAATCCCAAGGGAAAACGCCGACCCGAAGCAGTCATACTAAATCTTCGTGTGAAAATGGTTTGTAATCCCCTTAACTTCTCAATAAATATATTACATTCTATCTTTATTGCAACACATCTGAATTCATTTCATATAAACACAATATCGTAAGTTAAAGATCAATGCATGTGCCATCATATGCTTAATATTAGAATAGCGCAGGTATAATACTACCACACCCATTGTCGTGGTTATAAATAGCATTACCATTATTCACATATCTGTAAGACAAGAACATATATGTACTTACACTATTGTTTATGATATTATGTGAATTAAAGTCGAATGCTCTTCTTTCCCACCAGTCAATCCTACCCAACTACTCACCACGTTCCCCCTTTTAGCATAAACCATACTAGTACCATGGATGAAACTAGATATATCTACAACCATACAAATAGAAAATATATTATTATTCAATACAGAAAGACAAGCAGGATCAAACAACTACCACCTTGATCATATATCAAGATTTTCACTTCATGCGTTTTGTAGTGAATTGATAAACTTTAATTGGCCGTGAAAATCCAAGCAAAAACCGTTACCCAAAAACAAAAAATGAGTCAGAAGCCGGAGTCTAAAACATCAGAAAAGAATCAAAACCTGGGACACTCTTGCTGGTTCAACATATATCCTTTCTTGCCCTTATTCAACATGGAACATCGTACAGCAGAGATCAACAGAAAGACAAACGAAACCGACATTCAAATCAGCCTTAATTTGGATGACAAGTTTGATCAAAAGATCAACATTGATACTGGCATTGGTTTCCTTGATCATGTATGTTATGACTAATATTTGCCTGTTTGACAGTCTAATAAGTGCTTCATGTAGATGCTCCATGCTTTGGGTAAACATAGTGGCTGGAGCTTAAACATCAAGTGTGTAGGCGATCTCCACATTGATGACCATCATACTGCAGAGGACGTAGGTATTGCACTTGGTATGGCCTTCAAGCAAGCCCTTGGTACCCCTCGTGGTATCAAGCGATTTGGCTCTGCCTTTTGTCCACTTGATGAGGTAAAAAATAATAATAGTTAAGCAGTACCATGGATCATGACTGACGCTTCTCAAAAAAAAAAATAAAGGCGCTTTCAAGAAGTGTTGTTGATATTTCAGGAAGACCATTCGCAGATGTCAATTTAGACTTGAAACGCGAAAAGATTGGTCAGTTGTCTACGGAAATGATTCCTCACGTATTGGAGTCTTTTGCATTTGCTGCGGGAATTACTCTTCATGTAGATGTGCTTAAAGGAAAGAACGACCATCACAAGTAAGTCTTGCTAAGAGATAATAACATGTCGTAATAACACATTCTGTAGAGCTGAATCTGCCTTCAAGTCTTTGGCTGTTGCAATCAAAGATGCTGTTTCCCGAACAGGCACTAATGATGTGCCTTCTACAAAGGGTGTTTTATAATAAAATAGGCATGCTTTTTATTCTAAATGACGCCAATGCAATGTTTAAGACCATATTTCTTAAATACTCTAGATGATTATGAGTTTATCACCTGTTTCTGTTACAAATGATAATGGTGGATTAGAATCAATACTCCAAATCCCATAATCAAGTTTTATATAGTTTTTGGGCCAGGTGTGTGAGTAAACAACTAAGATGGATATTGTTACATGCACTACACTTTTCACTACAAACTAAGTCAATGTAAGCCCAAACTTCTCCACTTGTTTTCACTTCAAATAATACGAGTGAATTTGCTATTTAAAAGGTAGTCTAATTTTTTAGTCTTTGATTTAACATTGACAAGATTCATTTGGGATCTTTCCGAGTTCCTCGATACTACAAGGTAAAGTCTATGAATCGGCTATGGGAAGTTCAACAATAGGTATTGATGCATCATAATGGATAGGGACGAAATGGGCTCATTTCCACCAAAGTCTGAATTAATGCGTAAATCGAATGTGACGGTTAAGACACCGCATCAAGCGGAGTACGATTGGGGTTTTCAAAACATTTTCCTTTTTCTCATCTTCTTTCGTTCGTTCTTTCTTTCTTTCTTTCCATTTACAATGAATAACTTTGATTATATTAAGCCCACCGATAACACAGCTGTTATCATCCCCACCTCAGCTGGTAAAGAAAATGTTAGTCAAATTCAATCCATTTCTCCTCTATTAAAGCTTGGTTATTTTGATAATGGTAAGGTTCGAAAAAAGAAAAAAATCACACCATTTTTGTTTTATTTATTTTTTAATAAAGTGGAATGGACCCCTTCCAGTTTTGATTTAGTTTACTCAAATCCTATTCAGCCCTCTGTCTATCTTCATTCCAATCAAACTCTATCAAATCTATTAAGATGCTTAAAGGCCGGTGGTCAACTTGTACTTGAAGAGGCTGTCTTGGCTGTGGAGCTAGCACACACGGTCTGTCCTATCACACGCAATGCAGCACAATTGGAGTCTGTGTTAAAGTTGGCTGGTTTTGTAGATGTAGTCACCGTCGACAGAGTGCCTGTTTCTGACAGTACTCTTGCAGAATACTTTGGTCTTTGGGGAACAAACAAAATCGAACAAGGTACCAGTCGCCTAACAGGAAAATTTGAAAAGATTCGCATATTGGCCAAAAAGCCAGCTTATGAAGTGGGTCAAAAGGTATCTTTGAAAAGAAAAGATAAGAAGACAGTGTGGCAAACAGTACAAGACGATGGTGAATTGGAGGATGAAGATAGCTTGTTGGACGATGATGATAAGATGAAACCCACAAAAGAATCCCTTGAAAGTAAGACCAGGTTATTGTTTTTTTTGGATGTAATTATAAAACAGATGGCTAAGGACAGTATATTTATATATATAGAACCAGATGATTGTGAACTAACCGATGGAAAAAGAAAAGCATGCAAGAATTGTACTTGTGGTAGAGCAGAGGATGAAGTAGTAGCACTTGACTTGATGGATGAGGATGAAGATGAGGTGGTCGAGGTGGATCCCACTCCTAAAAAGACGGGCGGTTGTGGTAGCTGTGCTCTTGGAGATGCTTTCCGTTGTGCTACATGTCCCTATTTAGGAATGCCCGCCTTTTCAGTTGGTCAAAGCGTAACAATTGGTGGTGCTTTTGGTCAAGATGATTTATAACATTCCTGATTGTTTTCGAAATGGTTGTACTCAGCATTTTCTTTTGGCTAAATTTAGAGACAAAAATAAAAGTTATTCATTGGATCTGCTTTTTGTATTTTTAAAAGAAATTAAATTGAAGTGAAATAGTATTAATTAAACCCACCCTTCACCCAAAAACAAGAAACGATCAGTCAAATATCGCAGATCGTATAGCATGGATTGAGAAGTGGGGTAAGACAGATATAAGCTATCTTGAAAACTGTGTTTTTGTGGATGGCTCGGGTTTTGATATCAGCATGAGACCTCCTGGAGGATGGTCTGCTAAGCGTACTCCAGCTATCACGACCACTCCCAGCACCAGAGCAGTTTCACATACAGTTTTAGGTGCAATTTCAGCAAAAATATGTTGTATCAATGGAGCTTAGAAATCCACAGGAGCACTCATCAAAAACATTAAAGATAGATCATATAAATCGTAAAAGGAAAGCAAAAAATGATGCTACTAGAGGCACTGTCACTGGTCATTATATACATTGTATTCAAAAAACTATGGATGAAATAAATTGTATTCCTGAGATGAAAGGATGCTATATAGTGATGGATTATGCACCCATTCACGCAGCTGATAAAACAGAAGCTATAATAACAGAAAAGGAAAAGGATAATTGATAAATTATCTACTACCAGTTTTTTGTTTTAAAACAGAACAGGTTGGTTCTGGAGAGCACTAGTTAGAACATGAGCAAGCAACCAAGTCTCTGATTTATCAATACTATCCAAACCACCGCATTATAACTCCTTTGTCCTATATTCTTTCATTTAGAGCGCAAATATAAATATTATCAAGCATCTTAACTTACAGAGTATAATAGCTATGGCGAATACAATCAAGATCATGTGTTTCCTTACGATCAAAGCCATTATCCCAACTTTGTTCTGAAGCGAGGATCTTGCATACTTCTCCTGTGATTATTGCCTGAAGTAGTTTTAGTTAACGATTATTTTAATCAAGTTTTCTTCGTTTTTTATTTACCTCTTTGTATAGGTTTAAATAGTTGAGAGTCTTGTTATTGATGGATGGCAGATCTTTAAGCTTAAAATCTATAATTTCATCCAGTTCCTCCATAGTGAAAACACTGCATTTCTGGTAGGTGGGTTCCCAGGGATCAAGTGCAAATAAATGGTTAAGACTAAAGGATAGTTCAAGTAAACAACGATTTTTTAAGCAATAAAAAACTTACTGTTCACATTGTAGAATCAACCCAAACATGTACATCACTTCTTCTACTTTCCGTCCGCTACATTACAATACCCACATTAAATCCTTGTCCTTCCTTTCATATGTACTCTTGAACTGCGTCAAGTCCAGTTTCTGATAAACAACCAAGTCAATTCTTTTTCTATTCGCCAGTCCTATATCGTTAGCCTTCACAATTCCATCGCCTTCTCTACTTCTAATTATACCAACAATGAAGAGACATACATTAACATAGTATACATTTGAAATCAGTATCATATTGCTCATTGTATTTTACCTTTTATTTCCTATGGAGTTTATAGAAGAACGACTTGAGCATGCTTCAGAATCACTCATGATTTCATGTGTATCACTCGAGTCATTCATTGGTTCAGGTGTATGACTCGAAGATGGCTCAGAATCATTTGCTATTCTATCACCTTCTTGTAATCCCAGGCGTCCCAGTGCCCCAATAGCAGATACCGGCTTCCCTATTCCAATGCGACGTATAGGATCCAGTATGGCAAGAAGCCCCGTTTTCTTGAAAGACAAACCCACGGCCACGTTTCTCCCTCAATTCATTTTACCAAGGAAAAGAAGGAAGTATTATTCTAAATACTTGACATATTTCTGTTGAGCTACCTTACCTTTTAAGGTGACCAACGGGTCTGAAGAATTTCGAGCCATTGATAACTAGGATAAGAAAATCTAGCGAAGAAATGCCTCCCTAGAAAAGTCTAAAAGGCCAGTTATTGTAGGGTTGAAGAAAACAACTTTCATACATTCGATTTTATAATCCAAAGCCTTTGCATCTGTGATGGCCACCTCAGCTTAAGTTTCAAGAAGGATCACTTAGAATCATTAACTCAACAGACTAGACAAATAATTTAAATTATGTTGCATCTTTGATTGAACATAGCACCACCCATAACAAAAGTACAATATCTCATAAATACAAGTGTGTAGCTATTTTGTCAAAGCCCTTTGGTATCAGTTTCCTTCTAAGTAATCAACTTTCGTGAACACCATTTGCACAACCCAAACTAAAACGAGCGTAACAAGTAGAAGTTAGTGGCGTAAGGATGTCTCCCTACTAGTCACCTCTTGAAAATGGCTTTACTTCATGAAAGTAGCCCTCTTTACAGATTATTAAATAAAACTTTTTTTTTTTCCTGTATTAAAAGCTAAAAGTCATGATGAATTATATATTTGAGAATTAAAAACAACGTGTTTACCTGTCATCATTTATGTATTTGAATAACCAATTTTAAATTTAGTCATATATATGTATATGCTGTCTCTCCTCTTTCTCTTTTCCTCCTCTCTCTCTCCTCCTCCTCTTCTTGGTGTAAGCTATTCGTCATTACTCTCTTGTGTCATCAAACCTTTCCATATATTCTGATTGGTTTACTTTTTGGGTATAGATCAATTTTTATTTCTTTTTGGGCACTGTAACAAAATTAATCAATCTGTGCCTGAAAACTAGCTTTTATTGTTTATGTTTTTTTTTTGGTATTAGTTCTTGGTGTATCAGGTTTGTCGATGTATTGTTTAAAACATAAACTAATACAACCCTCTCTTCGCCAATTTAGCTATAAGAATTCAAGTCATTTTATTTTAATGTCAAATATTTCAAGATGGCCAAACATACATCATGGGTTGATTCCAGTTTTCCGGTTTCTTTTTCTGTTTTACAAGGTAGAAAAACGTTTTCATATTAAAAATGAGATGAAGAGAGGGATTTAATAAATGTTGATAACAAGAATTTATCGCAAGTTGAAAATCTAAAATAAATATAAATGTAGCTGTTATCAAAGAACCACCACGTTTTAGAATGATTAAAAAACAATAGTCCCACTTGTATTTGGATAAAAAAGAGTGAATTATAAATGTATCAAATCAAGTTAGTAACAAAATATATCGTCATCATCAACATCATCCAAGTTGATATCACTTCTTTATAAATATAAATGAATATTGTTGTTATTATTGTTACTATCTTTTTTTGAACACCATCTTTTATTATTCATCAGGTGCTTCCTGTTCTATTTAAAACTCTTTTTTTTTTTGTTATTTTCTCGCAACAATCAACTCAGACAAAATGGAAAAGCTTATAATTGTGATACACTTTTCATAGGTTTTAATTTAGATCACTTTTAAAAGTAAAAAAAAAGGGGTTGAATTAATATAAACCAATTACAAACCGCATTTTCTTTATATGCTTTAATCTATGAGAAAAAAAATAGTTGGTGCAATTTAATAATAAACTTATTTCAACTAAATTTTTGTTTTATAACAATAGCAAAGTAATAATAATATAAAAAATTGGCACTTTTATTTTTCAGGAGAAATGTGATTATCCAGGGATAATTATTATGAAATAAACAGAGTCATTCAAAGTGTCGGACATCAGCCGAGTTTATTGAAATGCCATAAAAGGAAGGTGAACTGGCCGAACAACAAAACGTTGTGCGGAGTTAATCGAAAGTTTTGTAACATTATTGAGGTGAGACATACAAACAAATTATGCTCTTTTGGTAAACAGTACCTTGATTTCCTTTTTCTAACAAAAAAAAAAACGAATAGACTAATGGTAAAATATTAACAAAAATATATAGAATCATCATGTCTCTGAAAAAAAAAAGAAAAAAAAAAGAGTAATAACAGCTTTAATCATATTGAAACATAATTAAACAGAGCTAGTTAAATAACTCAATAAGAAAAGTAAGGAAAAAAAGTGCTAAAAAAAGAAAGTTCAAAAAATAAAAAAACGTCACTTTGCAGTATTTTATAGTTTTTTTTTCTGGTTTAAATTTCTTACTCCTCTTTTTCCTTTTCTTCTTGTAATAAAAGAAAAAAAGAAAAAGTGAATTATACCGTACATATTTATTTATACATATTTTTACTCTTTTATTTTGTATAGTGTGTAGTTATAGCAACATATAATTGCATTCTCTACTCTCCTTCTTTCTTTTTATTTTTCTTTATTATTATTATTACTATATTTTCTATATTCTATACATATAATTTATAAATATATATATTATTGCTAAATATATATATTACTGGTACATATTTTTATATTCTTATTCTTATTATCATTATTATCATTAAAAAGGATAACAAGTCATTATATAAAGGGTGCTAATGAAACGCTCCCGTACAGAAGACAACTCAACAATAAATAAAAAGCTTCGCGATAATAAACAACAACAACAACAACCCACTGACTCTCATCACTGCATTCCAACTCCATCACAACCCGACATGAGCGTTCTACAATACGTTCACGATCTTGTACAGAACCTAGAACAAGGGAAAATAGACCAATGCCTGTCAAATTCCATAGACAACAATTTATTAGGCCAACTAAGCAAATCTGATTCAGATTTATTATCAACACTTGACCTGAATCTTAAAAAGATTGCTCATCGTCAGCTGCAGCTAGAGACCGAAAATTTAAGATGCCGCATAATGATCCAGCAACAGCATCAGCTTTTTACCTCACATGGTCACGAGGAAAAGAGCGCAAGTCAGGAACAGAATCACCACTTTGATAGTGAAAAGGACGAAATCACTACTACTTGTACAGCTAAATCTTCTACTACTAATACAACTAATCATTCTAAATTAACACCTGAGGATAATCTCACTTCTATCCGTGATTCTTCTTTATTGGATAAATTGGAATCTTCATATCGTCAAATGTCTACTTTAAATGAACTCCCTTCAACTGGTTATTTCGGTATGTTATTTGTACAGAAAAATTAGCTCTTCTGTTTCACAGAAACAAAAAAAAAATAGAAATAAAAACTGACCCCACGTTTATTTATATATATTATCATTATAAAATAGCTTCTCCTGCTAATGTGATTGAAACACTGGCAACCACCTCGACCGGTGGCCTTGCCACTGCTTCTGCTGCTTCTACCCCGCCGTTTAATATTTCGTCTTCCGCTACTGCTTATCCTGTTTATTTCTGTAATCCCACCACAAACAATCTCACCACTACTCCGCCTGCCATTCTCTCTTTCCCCGCTGCCACCAACCAAACTAGTTCTGATAATATTGTTTGTCCCGATTGTGTCGTCCAAGCCGTCAAGGTTGCCTCGCATGTATTTGCTGGAGATTTAGGACGCCGAATTACTTGTGAACACGAGCGTTGTGTTCCCAGCGGCACCGTTGTGGACGCTGATGCGCCAATCAATACACTCAAAAATGCCGTTAATGCCATGGCTGACAGACTTCAAATTGTTGCTGACGAAGTGAGCTATGTTGCACATGAAACTGCCGTCAATGGAAAATTAGGTGTGCAGGCTCGCTGTGGTAGGGAGATGAAGGGAGTATGGCGGGATTTTGTTGTCAACTTGAACGTCATGACTCGTAATCATTTGGAACAAGTGCGTGATATTGCCGATGTATCTACTGCTATTGCTAGAGGAGATCTTAGCAAGGCAATGACAGTACCTGTAAAGGGTGAAACGCTTTTATTGAAGAATACATTCAACACTATGGGTAAAAAAAAAAATTGTACTTGATTTTATTTTATTTGTTTGTGTGATTAACTGAGCCCTTTTTTTTTATTACTATTAATATATAAATATAGTAAACCAACTCAATTTATTTGCATCAGAGGTCTCAAGAGTCGCACATGAAGTGGGCACAGAAGGAAAATTGGGAGCTCAGGCTAAAGTACAGGGCGCAGATGGCATTTGGAAAGAACTTACTGATAATGTGAATACAATGGCTGCTAATCTCACAAACCAAGTCAGAGATATTGCTCAGGTATCGAAATCCGTCGCTCGTGGTAATTTAACAAAGAAAGTCACTGTCGAAGTAAAAGGTGAAATGCTAGATTTAAAAAATACAATCAACACTATGGTGGATCAAGTAAAGTATCATTATTCAAAAGGAAAGTCTGTTTATTAACTTTTCTATTTTGAAAATAAGCTTTCTATTTTTGCAACAGAGGTTACACGAGTTTCATTAGAGGTCGGAACGGAAGGAATATTAGGAGGTCAGGCAGTCGTTAAAGATGTGGCAGGTACATGGAAAGATCTGACTGACAATGTAAACATGATGGCCTCCAAAATTACAAACCAAGTACGTGATATTGCTGTGGTTGCAAAGGCAGTGGCGCGTGGTGATTTATCGAAAAAAGTGAAGGCGAATGCACAGGGTGAAGTGCTGGAACTGAAGAATACAATGAATAAAATGGTATGTTTACACAATAAAAAAGAAGAAACTTGTTTCCTTTACTAATACAAGCTGCATAAAACTTATCAAGGTTGACCAATTGATTCTATTCTCTGCTGAAGTCCGGCGTGTTTCACTTGAAGTAGGCGTGGAAGGAAAATTGGGCGGGCAAGCCGTAGTCAAGGATGTAGGCGGGGCGTGGAAAGATTTGACAGATAACGTGAATACCATGGCAGCCAACTTGACAACACAAGTGCGGTCCATTGCTGTCGTTACAAAGGCCGTTGCAAGCGGTGATCTGTCAAAGAAAATCGAAGTAGAAAGTGGTGGTGAAATTTCCGACCTCAAGAACACCGTCAATAACATGGTGGATCAGCTTCGTGTCTTTTCTCTTGAAGTCACGCGTGTTTCTCGTGAGGTTGGTACCGAAGGCAAACTAGGTGGTCAGGCGAGGGTGCCAAATGTGGATGGTACATGGAAGGACTTGACTGATAACGTCAACACCATGGCGACAAATTTAACCACACAAGTGCGATCTATTGCCGTCGTCACCAAGGCGGTCGCCAACGGTGACTTATCAAAGAAGATTCAGGTCGATGCCAGTGGCGAAATTTCAGATTTGAAGGATACCGTCAACAACATGGTGGATCAGCTCCTTGTGTTTGCTTCTGAAGTCACCCGTGTCGCTCGTGAGGTCGGAACGGAAGGCAAGCTTGGCGGTGAAGCTATTGTGCCCAGTGTGAGTGGTACATGGAAGGATCTCACAGATAATGTAAACACCATGGCCGCTAATTTGACAACACAAGTGCGGTCCATTGCTGTCGTTACAAAGGCCGTTGCAAGCGGTGATCTGTCAAAGAAAATCGAAGTAGAAAGTGGTGGTGAAATTTCCGACCTCAAGAACACTGTCAATAACATGGTGGATCAGTTAAACGTTTTTGCTGCAGAAGTCACTCGAGTTGCAAAGGAAGTGGGTACAGACGGCAAGTTAGGTGGTCAGGCGCTGGTGCCAAATGTGGATGGTACCTGGATGGACCTTACAGATAATGTCAATCACATGGCTACTAACCTGACAAATCAGGTTCGATCCATCGCAGAAGTAACAAAGGCTGTCGCATTGGGTGATTTATCCAAGAAGATTGAGATTGAAAGTGGTGGAGAGATCTTAGAGTTGAAGAATATCGTTAATGACATGGTGGATCAACTGCGTATTTTCTCATCTGAAGTTACCCGTGTCTCCAAGGAAGTCGGTACAGAAGGAAAATTAGGTGGCCAAGCCGTTGTACAAGGCGTTGCTGGTACATGGCATGAACTCACGAACAATGTGAATATCATGGCAGCCAATCTTACCA
>VCJE01002604.1:6680-16772 GCA_024140265.1 Backusella liffmaniae | reverse complement strand
CTTCGACCCTGACCTTGAAGAGACATGCACCAAATTGCAAAGAAAGCTGTTGACTGCATTAAAACAAGTTACAAATTCTCAGCTGATATCTGTTTGGAATATGTCTCTTGATGAAGTGATAGAAGCTCATCGTCTGCTCCGAAAGCAAAGAAGAGCCTTGAAGGATATAACTTCTAATCATGCAACCCAGCAGCGTAAAACTCCGCAACTTGTAAGTTAATTTTACTGACATGAATTTAGAAGCTATTAGTAACTTTTTATGATTTAGGAACAAGACAAAATTTTATTTGGAGACAAGAGTATTTCAACGGTTCTAAATCAACATGTTGAGACCAAACTGTCTAAATATACAACTCTCTCTAATACAGATAAATATACCATTGGGTATGTATAATAATAAAAACAGGTAAAATATATATGTTGACCATGTTATTTAGACTCTGCGCAAATGGGATCTTAGATTTATCCGAGAAGATTGCTCACGATCAAAAGGATTTATTCACGGTCGAAGAATGGGATATAATCATTAAAAAGTACTCAAAGGCCCCCAAATTACACAAATAAGACTAGCAATCCGAGTTTTTCACTAATACAAGTGGACCTCCATAACAACGAGATAAACAAAGTAAGTAGAAATAGTGATAAAACTAATAAAGATAACAAAATAAATCTATCGGCTTTTATTATGATAGCCACTTCACCAACATGATCTGCTATCAGGTTACAAAAAAGCACGTTCTCTTGAATTAGCTAACCTGCAAAGCTTGGATGAAAAGGTGTATGGGATCTATGCTCACATGTAAGTATAAAATAAGACACTCGCTTTATGAATCAAAACTTATACATCCAATGCTCTATTGTAATATATAAATTAGAATAAATGCGTATAGAAATCGAAGGGGGGTAATCAGCGTCAATGGGAATGAATGCACAGAATGGGACGCCTTCGCAAAAATTCGGGCGGAAGTCTTTGAGCAGCTAGTGGCTGGCACAAACTTCTACTAAAAATGGTACAGATTTCAGTATCTTAACTAATATAAGCAAAGTTACCAACATTCTTTTATTGTTAGGAATGAATCGATTTCAGAAAGTTCAAAAGAAGAAATGTATGCTGTTGGTGTCACCAAGAAGATAAAAGGGTTTAAGATTGATTGCCGGTTGATCAAGAACATTGAGAATCAAGAACGAGATATAATCAATTGTGAGGCAGCAAGATACCTACATAGTAAGAAGGTTCATGATCATTTAAAATTACTTCTTGAAACACGTTGCAACCTGGATCAAATTGTTGCCAATTGCCCAAACGCCGATCCTGAGACTTTCTACATGCACCATATCCAAATATGTAAAGGTGCTTGCAGTATTGGTACCCTTATGTATGACCTTTTATTATTTTTATTAATAAAATAAATATACAAAAAAAAAGTATTGGTTCATTTTTGAGGTTGTGTTTTCTCAGTCTATAAGAAACCATTATGTATATTATTATTACTTTTATTATCACTAAAGGGTATTCGTATTATCGTTTTAATTATCGTTTATCTAATATATTTTTTTAAAAAACTCAAGGCACGATCAATATCAGATTCAGTTCGGATCAAGGTAGACAAAGAAATATACAAGTCAGGCCGTACCAAAATCAATGCAGCAGGTGGCCTATCTGTGTTACGTTGAGTTTCAGGACCAATGCCAACAGGATTGGACAGTGTTTCTTTTGAATTGGGGTGGTGATATTCAATCCAAAAATTCTCCGACTCCTTAATCATACTTTGCTGTGTATCCAAAATTCTCTTTTCCATTTCATCAGGTAGTCGATATTCAGGAACATGCCAAATGGATTCTACAATGATGGGGCGTATGATGTCTGTCTTGTCGTTTATTTTCTCCCAGAATACAGATGTCAGATTGCAGGCAGAGTGAGATGCTGGTCGAGTAGCCACCCAGAGTAATATGTGCTTGCTAGTATTACCAACGATTTGATAAAGGGTGCTCCTTTCTAAAAGTCTCTCTGGTCCAGGGATCAGTAATCTTTTAAGTAACGGTAATGTTTCAGGTAAAAACTTTCCGGATTCAATGAGGGGAAAATCAGAAGCTCCAAGTAGAGGAGATTTTTTATCGATCGCTGTATTTAACTAAAAATAGAGTATTTAAAAATTAGTGTGTCTTACTATTTTCTTTTCTATGAATAAGTGAGTTGATAAAAGTAAAATACCTGAAGCATGCTCATCATACTATATTCTTTGAGCTTTTCGGTTCCAAAAGATGATGTACTAAGAAAATATCTTAATATTGCTAGTTTGAAAATAAAGATTAATTATGATAAGAAAAACATGAATATCTTCAAAAAACAAGCCTACCCATCACAAAGCCAACACTCATCATAAGCTCTGTTGCATTTCCAGTTTGGTTTATAATGTTTTCAGCAATAGGTTCACTCTAAAAAAAAAGGGGAGAAATGTTTACTTTTGTTTAAATTTTTATCAAAATGAGAAATGTTTTACCTCGATACTATATGAATTCAATAACATCTCGGGATCTGATGACTTGCCCTTTAGTACTAATGACATTTTCCATGCCATGTTATCCGCTATAATTTCCATTAGTCAACTATTCTTTGAGTACACATATATTTCAAAACATTACCATCCTGTAGTCCAAGGTTCATTCCCTGTCCTCCAACTGGTGAATGACAATGTGCTGCATCTAATATAATAATGCACATTCGTATATTTCAGCTAAATGTCTCTTCCCAGTATTTTATATATATAAAAAAAAAAAAGATGAAAATTACCTCCCATTAGAAACGCTCTTCCGCGACGATACCCGTTGGCCTTTCTCTCATTTATATGAAAATGAGTTATCCACTTGGGATTCTTAGCTACCAAGCCCAGGTTTTCAGTTCTTGTCGTGATCACTTCATTCACTTGTTCTAAGCTTAGTGTATCATTTTCCGCCTTGCAAATACCATGGGTAACGATGTCTTGATTTTTCATTTCACGCTTATCATAATGTCCCATATTTGCAATGATACGGAATAGATTATTGTCGTTGTGTTCGTACTTTATAGGTATGACCAAACACATTCCATCCGAGTGATAAAATATATTGTACTTATTCTTTAGTTTATCCACACCAGGTCCTGAAAGACTGACATCAGCAAGAGCAAATTTTGTTTCAGCAGAGTAACCTTCATACTTCCAGCTAAGGTCACATTTACGAACGGTAGAATGAGATCCATCAGCACCAATAATATATCTGCCTCGGATGGATTTGAGCCCGTTTATTGTAGAAAGTCTAGCTATCACATGATCATCTTCCTCAGAATAGGAAATGAGTGTTTCCTTCCAGTGAATCTTGGTATTTTTTTCGTCTTGGATAATAGAAGAAAGAATAGATTCGGTCTTGGATTGAGGCAAACTGGTTAACTGAGGAAATGGAGAACCACTAACATCAGCGTCTAAAGAAGTATGCTTCATGATGTACATTCGTGTTAACCTCCAGTCATACTAAATGTCTAAAGCAATATATAGACTTTACCTCGCCCCCTTCAATGAATAGTTGGACTCCATGCAAGATGTAGGCTTCATGTAAAATTCTGTGAGCAATACCTTTATTCTCAAAAATTTGAAGCGATCTGGAAGTGACAAAGAATGCTCTACTTTGATCGGTCGGACCTTCTTTCTGATCTAGTAGATATATAGAATGGCCAAGAGAAACCATTTGATAGGTGAAAAAGAGACCAACTGGTCCAGCACCACACACAATAACGTCGTACATTTGTTCTACCATGATGTTTAATAGACGCTACTGTTATTATTATATTATACGAATGATGTTAAAATTCAAAGAGATTAAAATAAGTGAGATTGTTTAGTAAAATAGAGGAGTGTACATGTATATAACAGCTAATTTGACAAGTAATGCTCTTCTTTTATATATAAACACTATATGGGCGGAGCTATAAGCAACACACGTCTGCCTCAGGTTCCTACACTTTAATTTTACTTTTTCAGCGCAGGATTTTCTTTATTTCTCTTTCCAACACATTCTCTTTAATCACATAAAAATAAAAGAGAATATAAATCATCAATATAATTGGTTGTTTATTTCATTATTAGACAGTGCATGTCATTCTGTTTTTTTCTTCTTATGTAATACTTACTTATCTCTATTTATGATCAAGGGAAAACTGACATGTCCGCGGATTTTGAATTAAGTCTGCCAAGTCCTCCTAAACCACTTTCAATAATGAAGTGCTTAACCATTTTGAATTGAAAGAATGGATAGCTGTTTCTATTGAAGATACGGACTTGGATATTTTTGGTCATAATGACTTGGCATCAGAACTGCTAGAAATTGCCGGGAGAACCGTACTAATCGAGAAATGTAGTCTTTTTTTTTTCTTTCTAAAATATCATTAAGTAAAGTTTATTTGTAACGAGGTTGAGAAACACTAAGTGCATTTATTTAATAGAAAGTCAACCTGTAGTATATATCAAAAAGATACAAAATAGTTTAGAATGATAGAGAACTTATTTTAATAAAAAAAATAGAATTTTTCATAATTAAAATAGACACATGTAGTATCATAAAACTACACCTTTCTTCTATATTACACGTTCTATTTCAAATCCTTTTAAAATAGTGTTCAGTGCCGTATTTATGGATTCCATTCCAAAGAGTCTAGTTTATCTATCCACAAAGTAAGGGCACCTATTTCCATTGCATCAAATACATTTGCCAAGAGAGTATAGATCCTGAGTTTACCAGTTTGATTAGTTTATGTACTTTTCCTCTAGTTCAACCGATGCAGAAATATATAATTAATCTTTTTTATTTGAGTTTATGGCTCGAGATAAACTGGAAAATTGTAACGCACAGTTTGAAAAACAGTTGAGATCCATTAAGTGGGCAACCCAGTTTTTGACAGGTTCTTTGAGGTTTTTTTTAATAATTCAAAAAACGATAAATTTGTCTGCTTATAAAACTGAAATGCTATTAGTGTGCACTTTAGCCAAAATTCACTGTTGCCCAACTGCATTTCTGCCAAGTTGAATTGGTATCAAACTGCAAATCATCAACCCTATATCATGAAATTCATCTCCTTTATGTACTGTCTTTTTCAAAGAAGTGAGAAAATATTCAAATTAACGAGAAAAAAAAAGTGTTAAGGGAAATGGAGATTTTGGTTTTAAATCAGAGCATGATAATAAAGATGTTTTGCTTGAGTATTTTTTTTCCCATCAACTTGTCTTATTTTTCTAAATAATTTGAAAATATTTCTCATCAATTTGAAAAATGTTTCTCATTTTCTTGAAAAAGACAGTGCATAGCTCCATTAACGATGACAGTATAGGGTTTACTCAATTTGATTTACAAAGTATTGTGTCTTTGGGAAAGGCAGATACAAAACAGAAAGAGAATGCCTTTAAAAGAAAGGAATGAGATTAAATGAAAAACATCGATCAGTATTATCTCTTGTTTGAAATATTAAAATTCTAAAGAGAAACATGATATTAATAGAATGAAGAAATTCTAACAATAGTAAGAAAGTTTTTTTTTATTATCTTTTCAGAAAAAAAAAAGAAAACAGTGATGGGTGAATGACTCAAAGTGGTTGAAGACGAATAAAAGATGAGGCCATTACTTTTAAAAGAGTCATATATATACATCTAAATCATAAACTTTGTTTATTATTTACTTTCTAAAACCAGGATAAAATAGTCAATATTCATTTTTGGTAAGAAAGTGGAGTTTCACCCTTTTCCTGAAGTCGTTAGAATTGAACGATTTTTTCCATAACATAATAAAAATAACGATAATTAACCCTTTTTATAAAACGGAATTGTTTTTCACAAAGTCTAAAAAATCATCATCGTGATAAACACATAAAAACGAATGTACTTATTTTAATCCGTACACAAATGAATTCTTTTTTATCTTTTGTAAGTTCATGATGATACGATGTATAAAAAAGGCCACCATATTAAAAGTGCTCTATGTATTCTTTTTTAACTATAAAAAGAACTACTAGAAAGTTGTTCGTGCAACCACACAATCCACAATAGCTTGGCGCACGTGATCCAAAGTGCAGTTGGAATAAAAAAAAAGGAGAATTATGAAGGGAAACTGAATAAGTTGATCTAAATTTAGATGTTTCTCTTCTTTTATTTATAAATTTATCACATCGATTAATCATCCGTAAACTTATTGTATCAATTTTTTTAATAACAACAATACTATATAAAAAAACAAAGCCCGTATACTTTTAGATCTTTATTTATATAAACAAACTAAGATATAAAAAGAAAAAGGTAACTCACACTTGCATATGGATTTACTATAAAAATGGACCTTTTTCTCAATAACCTTTTGTTCAATTCCATTCTCTATTTTGTACATATAAATAAATAAAAAATTACAATGAACGAAAAACCAACCAACAATAACAACAATGAAAATGACCATTCTCCTTCATCATCATCAGATCATACTCCTTTAATAAAGTCACCCCAATCACGACAAGAGATGTCTTACCCACCCCCACTTCCGGATCACTTTTCAAGTAACAAACCAAACTCAGACGGAGGTTGGAATGGGAATTCAGTAGAGATGCACCAACGTCATTCGCAACAGAGTGGCTTCACAAGACTGAATTCAACAAACACCACTCCTGAGCCCGGGAGTCAGTATAACAATATGGGCAATCAGCAGCAGCCCTATGGATACCCGCCTCCGGGCCAACAGCCGTATCCAGGGCAACAGCCATATCCCCCTCCACCCGACGGCTATTATATCCCTCCACCTCCACCTCCACAACAAGCGTTACCTTATGGTTACAATCGATCGCCATTAAAACGTTTATTATTGGGTCCGATAAGATTCCCTATCTTCAGTTATATATCCGCTTTGATCATGGTCGCTATTCTTATTTATGAATTTGTGAAAATGAATAATTTGACCGGAAGAGTGATTGAAACAAACCCGTTTAACCCTATGATTGGTCCAAGTTTTACGGTAAGCTTTTTCGTTTATAACAAATACAAGCAAAAGAGAGAAAAGAGAGAAAAACAAGAACACGAAAAAAAAAAGCAAAAAAAAGCATTTTTTTTTTCCTCACTTCTTTATCTCCCTTTTCTTTGTGGGATCATTTTATTCCGATCAAAAACCCTTTTTTTATTTTTGGTACCTGAAAAAAAAAACTTAAAAATAATACATTTTAGGTACTTGTGAATGAAGGTGCAAGATTCACACCTTGCATACGCGAAGTGCCTAGTTTTCCTGTTAGTGAAAGTATCGACAATTGCTATCAGAACGCTAGTAGCATATGTACACTTGAAGAGCTCTGTGGTTTTGGTGGCTTTGGCCCATCTGGAGTTCCCAACCAATCCTTCCGTTTTGTTCTTCCCATCTTTATGCATGCTGGTATCATTCACTTTTTGATGAATATGCTGACACATCTTCGATTGGGTGTTGATTTGGAGAGAGCATTAGGTACACCTCGTTATGTGTTTTTATATATGGCCGCTGGTATATGGGGATTTGTACTCTCAGGCATGCTATCACAGAATCTATCAGGTATGATACAATTATGATGGTGTCGTTATGTCTTATTTATTTATTTATTTTGAACAAAAGCCTCCATGGGATGTTCAGGTGCATTGTTTGGGCTTATTGGATATATGTTTATTGATGTTTTGATCAACTGGAAATTCTTGCCACATCCAATTCGTGATCTCATGAGTTTATTAATATCCACTATCATATCACTTGTACTAGGCTTATTGCCTGGTCTAGATAACTTTGCCCATATTGGTACGTGATGGTCTTAATCTTTAGTATATACATATATTCACCACTATTTTTTAATAGGTGGTTTTGTTGTTGGTATTTTAATGGGTGTATTGATTACACCTATGAGACCATTGGCCACAAAGAAAATCAAGATCATGACTTGGATTGCACGGGTAATCGCTCTTGTTCTTTTGATTGTGTTATTTGTTATTACAATTAAAGAGTTTTACTCAGCCGAGGATCCTAGCAAGGTAACATTTACAGGCTTTTATACTAAACTGGCGTTTTTAATTTATTTATTTTCTTATTTATTTATTATTTTAGATTTGTCCAAATTGTAAATATCTTTCCTGTTTACCAGTAAATGGCTGGTGTGACAGATAAAGTCTTTTGTAATATCTCACCACTATACTCTGTATCATTCCCTTATAAGATTCCACACATATTATTTTATTTTTGAAAACTAAAAAAAAAAAATTGACTTAGCCACACATTCATGTTGAACAAATCATGTGAACTGCATTTCATTCAAAAATATTTAAAGATCAAGAATAAAAAATAAAAAGTGTGCCTTATTCATTATGTATTATTATTCCATTCTACTCATTGTCATTTCAACTCTTTTTCATTTTACCAAGGCCGGTGCTATTGTTCATATTACAGGTACCAATGATACTATTTCAGTGTCAGGTACTGTTACTCTCATACAAACGGATTCCTACACTACTCTTGTAGCCAATATCACAGGTTTGGCACCCGGAAAGCATGGTCTTCATATTCACCAATTTGGTGATCTGTCAAATGGTTGTGAGAAAACAGGTGGCCATTTTAATCCTTTTAATAAAACACACGGTGCTATCACAGATGAGGAGCGCCATGTTGGTGACTTTGGTAATATTGAAGTGAATGTCGATGATAAGTATGCTATTCTTCGTCTCGATAATAATCTGATTCAACTAAGTGGCGAGAATTCAGTTATTGGGTATGTACATTTCTTTTACCAAAGAAAATAATAGTATAACTAACTCCTTTATAGTCGTTCTGTAGTTATTCACTCTGGAGTGGATGATCTTGGAAGGGGTGGAGCTGAATTATCAAAGGTTTCTGGAAATTCAGGATCAAAAATTGCTTGCGGTGTCATTGGATGTAAGTTTTTTTTTTCTGCAAATCGATTCAGTACTTATTTATTTTGATTATACATTAGATGCTTCCACGTAGAAAAAAAAATGACTTGAATGTTTTTATTATTATAACCATTTCTTTAAATAAAATACAACATCGTTTACATTGTTCATGAATACTAAACTGAAGCCATTTTTTGTATATCTCCTCTTTTTCTTTGCATTAATTGAGTTCTTGATTAAACTCTAATTGTCTATTTATCTTATTAAAAGAAAATGAGCCTCTCAGGAAGTAGGATCTTGCGGCATACAGTTGTAGATCTAAAATAACGAAAAGTAAAGAGCGTATGTGGCACTATTCAACAAGCTAAACCTGTTTGACTACAACAACGTTTCGAGATGCTCCATAAACACTAATCCTCTTTTGTTATATTCTTTGGGTTCAAAAAACTTTTCCACGTTCAGAAATGGCAAATCGGATTACTATTTCATGACACTTTATTTGCAACATATTTGCTTTTCACGATCAAAACAACAATAAATGCAGCTAGAATAAAAGCCATTGCTTTTATTTTTTAATCCCTATGTCCATGCTTTATTTTCTTCACTTCATTTACGGCTTTACTGATATGAATATAGTACAACAGGCTGAATCAAAAGAAAATATCGAGTATGCTTTGTCATCACCACATTCATATTCATTCGATTTAAATTAAGATCAATATGTTCCAAATGTAGCAATATCAATATCTGAAATAATGAAAATGTGATACAGCAAGCATGTTGTGATCGACAAAATTGGGTTGTATGACTAAAATGTGGCTCATAAGTGTATGGAAAGCTTAATTTGATAGATTCTTACAGCAAAGCGTAGGAAGATACAAAGAGGGAATATATATACCTTCATGGAAAATGTTTATATTAAATTGCTGGGATGTGTGAAGGATATTTCTAGCAATGATAAAAATAGATGGTTTTTTTAAGCTTTTCAGGCTTTTTTTTTATTTCCTTTTATTTATTTAGTGGGAAAAAAAGCTCTGTTTAATGCAAAAGTTGTATTCATTATATACCTTTTGTATAATAGATTAAGTAACTTGAAAGGAAAAATATCAACAACTTTTTCCTTTTTTTTTCAAACGAACAGACACTGAATTATTTTTAGTCATCAAGCCATCTA
>VCJE01002600.1:30793-53487 GCA_024140265.1 Backusella liffmaniae | reverse complement strand
ATTTTTTATTAACATTCTCCCAAAGTATTTTTTTTAAAAAAAAAAAAAAAATGCTGGCAAGATAAAAATAACTATCGATAAAAACAAGCATATTTATCTATAATAGAAAGTTAATAAAGTGGATCCAAGTAACCATACCAGACGTAGTTTTGTTTGTTGAAGTATACAAAGGAGCTACAGTCAGACTCAAAATCGTAATCGTCTCAAAATGGGAGTTTTTTTTTATTCCATTGTTTGTTGCCCTTTCATATCTTCATATATACAAATTAGCCAATGAAGTACATAGATAACACCTAGATAATGTAATGTGTAAATCTCCATAATAGATCTATCAATTTCGTGGTTGATTGACTATCATCGATGGTACCAGGTAAAACTATTGAAAAGCAGATTAAAACAAGAAATATGTCACCCCACTACTTAGAGGCATCAACTAGAAATAAAAGCAATACATTAAACAGAATCAGGAAAAGAAGGGGCAAAGTGAAGACTCTGAGGTGGGCTAAAATCGCCGGTGCTATAAATAAGTAAATAAACAATCAACCAAAAACTAGGATGTTTTTTTATTGGCTTATAAATTACATATGTGAAATAAAAAAGCTTATTCATTTTTTCCTTAAAAACGATAGTTTAAGGGGATGATAGATAATATCCTTTCTTATTAGAGAAATAAAACTTTTGCATTCTGTTATTTTCCACACAATAAATATGCCTTTTTTTTTTAAAAAAAAAAAAGGAAAATTCTCCTGGCGGACAGATTGTAATATATCAAATCAAATCGGCAATTATCAATTGATTGATAACGCCTAGTAGATTTTCTTTTTGAATAGGTCCTGATAGCGCCTTTTAAAGTATGCATATTGATAAAATCCAAACTGTCATACACCACTCATATGGCACCTCCTCTTACAAACAGTTTTTATTTATTTATTTATTAAGTGTATTGATGTATCTTTTTAATTTCTAAGGTTCTTTTCTCATTTTTTTTCCTTTTTTCGTTTTCTTCATACACATATTTACAAAAATGGATCCTCCAACTCCTACTTATAACGCTGGAGACATTGCATTTATAATCATAAGTTCAGCACTAGTATGGCTAATGATACCTGGTGTAGGCTACTTTTACTCAGGCATGACCAGAAGCAAAAACGCCCTATCAGTTATTATGATTTGTATGTTTTCACTCGTAGTTGTTAGTATCCAATGGTTTATATGGGGATATAGCTTGACCTTTAGCAAAACGGCCAGTTCATTTATTGGCAACTTGGACAATGCATTCCTTCGAGGCGTATTGATGGAACCCTCTATCGGCTCTCCCAGTATTCCTGATCTAGCATTTTGTATATATCAATCCACTTTTGCGTCAATCACACCTGGTATTTTGCTGGGTTCTGGTGCTGAGCGTGGCCGTCTATTGCCCTTAATTGTATTTATTTTTATATGGACCACCATCGTCTACGATCCTGTAGCTTGCTGGACTTGGTTGAGTATTCTTTTACGTTTATAATAATGTACGACTATATTTATTTATTTTTCATTTTCATTATATAAAGGAACCCTAATGGATGGAGTGCAAGACTAGGCATCCTAGATTTTGCAGGTGGTACGCCTGTTCATATCACATCTGGTTTTTCAAGCTTAAGTTATGCGCTCGTACTTGGTAAGCGCACCGGTCAGAACCAGGACTTTAAGCCACACAACATATCCAATGTTGTGCTGGGAACAGCATTACTTTGGTTTGGGTGGTTTGGATTTAATGGTGCCAGTGCCTTTAGTGCCAATATGCGTGCAGTGATGGCATGCTATGTGACAAATCTCGCTGCTAGTGTGGGTGGTCTTACATGGTTACTTTTAGATTATCGTATTCATCGTAAATTCTCAGCACTTGGCTTTTGTTCGGGTGCCGTTTCAGGTCTTGTCGCTATTACCCCAGGGGCTGGGTTCATTGGACCTGGGTGCGCCATCATCGTTGGTTTTCTTGGTGCGGTATTTTGCAATGGAGCTATCCATCTAAAACATTGGCTCAATTTTGATGATGCTGTCGATGTATTTGCTGTTCATGGTGTGGGAGGTTTTTGTGGGAGTGTCCTTACAGGTTTCTTTGCAGAGTCATATATTGCACATTTAGACGGATCAACTGAAATCAAGGGAGGTTGGATAAATCACAATTGGATACAGATAGGTTATCAGTTTGCAGATGCAACAGCTGGCGCATTGTGGTCTTTTGTCATCACATATATCATTCTCTTTTGCATGAACCGCGTTCCAGGCCTATCACTCCGTGTAGATCCTAAAGATGAAATTGATGGACTTGACATGACAGAAATTGGCGAAATGGCTTATTTTCATGTCGAGAAAATTGTTGGTATCGATACTGAGACTGGCGTTCAAACCATCATCACAAAGGAAATAAAACGTCTTTCAGATGAGGAAGAAAAAGAAAGAATAGATGCTGTTACTTTAGAACGTGCTATGAGCGATCCGTTAGGAAAGCATAAAGCAGGTAGATTAGATGCCCTTTAAAAAAATAGTAACCCCTTTAATCCCTTTATCATCTATCTTTCTTCTTTGCACTCTTCCCCTTAGATCTATCCCGTTATCTTTTCGATTCCTTCACTATCTATCTTTTGTATACTAACCACCACCATTCCTCAATATATCTAGTTTTCTTTCATTCATAAAACATAGTAAAATCTAAAAAAAAATATGTAGTAAATAATAACGCAGAGAAAGGCGTTTAATGCAAAAATCGATGATGGCTTTTTCTCCATGAAACCTACTTATTTCTTGCATTTCTTTTTGAAGCCGATTTAATAGACATTTTTAATTCATTTGTCTTTATTAAGAGCGTCCATTATGCACTCTTTATTTTACTTTTTGGATTGAAACTTTTATACAACTTTATTTATATATAACTAGAGCCATGATGATTGCTCTTTTTAGCACAGTAATCACTAATATTAATTAACGAAGATTTTCCATCACCAAGATAAACAAGTTCTTTTGTGGTTAAAACAGCTTGACTATAAATGCGCTCTAATGCAGGCATCTCAGGTCGATGCAAAAACACTTTATACATAAATGAAATATATTGAGATTATCAATATTCCGAAATAAATAAGAAAAAGTGAAAAGAAAAGTACTTACCTAAAATAGCCGCATTTACGTCAGTAGCAAGAGCATCTCTCTTGGACGGGTGTAAGAGATATTCAACAGGACTACAATAAGGATCAGGATAAGCCAATAAAGAAAATATCTCCTAATAATGTTCATAAAAACATTAATGTACTGACTCCTTTCTTCATATTCTCGTTTTATAAAGCTTACCACTAATGCTGATCTTGTTTTTTCGTGATGATCATTTCTATATTCGTCCTGTAATTGCTGCCCATAGTGCATAATTGCTTTTAAAGTAGGCGCATCGGTTTGACTGGTATTTTCCTCTTCGTCCATCATGGATCGATCTGTGCTTAGAAAGCTGCTTGATGTGCCCGTACTACATACACTTCCTCTCTTTTTCCATACATGGCCACCGCCAGAATTTACAGTCAAGCTGTTCTCGCTGTCGATATCCATAGATTCATCATTGCCATTGTCCATACTTGCTCTTTTCATTAATTCGCTACTATTTGAAGGTGATAATGAGGCTGCGATTGCGGCATAGCTTGGACGACGGCGACCTCCCGACACAGAAGGACTTATACTGTGATACTGTTGATCTCCCATGCTGCTTGATTTACCATCTTTGTTTATATCAATACCATTCTTATCAAAAATACCATTGTCCATATCAGCAACATCATCATTGACTGTTGCCTGCTGTTTATTGTATTCGCAATATTCCCGTATCATTTCGACAAATTTACGGCACTTAAGCATTAGCAACAGCTCCCTTCCCCTTTCTTCTTCTTGAAGTACACCAGGGAAGTATGTTTCTATTAACTGCATTGCTTCATCTATATGTCCTTTTATAATTGCAGTGCGAATAGCTAAAATATGAAAATATTAAATAAATCAATAAATAAATAATGACATCGATCAAGTATGTAATTATTGTAAAAGCAAACCTTGTCTTTCCTCCATATCCTTTTCACCGAATTTTGAAATATTAGAGTACGAGTCGGATAGCGAAAGATCCTGGGTAGAAGCATGACCTCCATTGTACACAACAGCCTTTGCAGTATCTGTGTAACCATGATGAATCAAATATGAAAGCACCAACTGATCCAATGTTTCTTTTGAGTGCACTGCTTGGTCTTGTGATAATTTGCTTTTCTCTCGAGTTATTTCTTGCAAAAATTTGATTTTCTGATCCTACAAAAAAGGAAAAACTCGCCCATACAAACTGTTTATACACAATTGAATAAAACCCATTGCTTTTGTGTGCTATTTATTACCTTTATATATTGACCAATATCAAATGAAAATGGCTCATATCCAAAGTTCACAGTGACCTGCTCACCTGGTGTTCTCAGACCCACTGCAGGATATACAGGTTGAGACAAGTCAATATTTGTAAATGCAGTTCCCAAGAACTTGCCATTCTTTGTATAAAATGCTGAGAAATCCGCAAAGTTCACACCGCATCCAATCACATCACCTGTACTGAAACAAGGACCATAGTTCTGTCCTGTTCCAGAGCCTGCAAATGAATGACCATCATCGCCATGATATCCCCATGAATTCGCATCCCAGCCTACTCATATAAATAGAGATATTGTTAGCAAGATAAGGAAAAGCAGCCATACATTCTAACTTTACCGGGTAATCTTTCGAGCTCATTGGACTGACGACAAAACCCAATACCGATATAACCATCATTTCCCTTTGAAATCACCTTCATTTCAAAATAAAATATCCCACATTGATGACGCATAGGATAGTTGGATCTGGCCAATGCCGCGTCCTGTTCTGTCTTTCCTGGTCCTGTTACATGTATTGCTTTATTATTATGCAAAACTTGCTTTAAATGAAATCATTCAGCTGCCTTACCAATGTATATCAAATCCTGTCCACTGCTACCCACTTCTATATTCTTCGACTTGTCTTTTGCATTCCACATGGTTGGCAATCGAAGGTCAAGATGATCAAGCTCGTTATCTTCATTGTTACGTAATAATGGGGCGTTACGTAAACCACTGTTCGGTTTATCACTTTTTCGTTGCAGGTAGTTATACTGTTCCAAAGCAAGACTCCCATAAAGCGTTTCTTTAAGATAAGCTGGATATTTTGGAGGTGCTAATGATCGATGAAAAGTAGGTGGAAGTGACGATATGGGATGACTTTGCCTTCTCTTTGGAAGATGTGCCCCGCCTGATTGTAATGCAGGAAAGGCACTATTATATGTTGGTGTTAAAGAAGCCATAGTTTTTCTTTTCTTTCTTTCTTTCTTTTTTTAAAATAGATAATTCTTATGCAAAAAGACACATAGACAAATAGAAAAAAAAATGAATATAAACAACAAAAAAAAAAGCTTGTCAAACAAATAACAAAGCTATAAAGTATGTTGTTTTTGTTTACTTTGAAACACGTGATGCATCACTTTTTTTTAAGAAAAACACTTGTTGTTCTCTTACTTGAAGTGTATTGACTGCTTCGTCATTATGAACCACACCAATTAAGCTTAAACTGCCATAGCCTAAAGTGAATAGAATATGCATAAATAGCAAGGAAAAGAAAAAGGACGCTTGAGAGTGTTGATATCAATATTAGCAAATGATTCAAAATAATATTTTAAAGTCAACATAAAGCCTTGCATTTACAGAAATGTTGCAAGTGTTTTAGGCAAATGCAAAATGCAAAATGCTTTCATCAATGCCACAATACAAAAGCTGGATACACAAACAATATTATAGATTTAATTCATTGGGACGTTGCCAAGATATAGAACTATATTGTTTGTAACTACGCTTTGAATAGGTGATACATATCCACTAAGGAGTTCGTGTTCCAAATTGGCTATATTGGCCATAAAGAAGACGCTATATTGTCTGTTTCTCCATGGGTGTTATATCTGATCTCTCTTCTAAATTACTTTCCTTTCCTTCGCTTCAAAATATATGACATGTAATATGCAAGACATTGTTGATTAAGTTCACTGCATCTATTATTATTTTTTCACCACTATAAAATATATTTTTCAATTAAAATAGCCAGGTTGCCCCCACCGCACTGGGCATGTATGGAAGCGCAATTTAGGATGCATAAATGTGTTATTTTGTAGTTGGATATACCTACTGAAGGTACTAAACCTATTGCAATTGACTAGAGGGTGGACTTTCATTTTATGTAATGTCTTTGACTTGGGTAGTGGAATATAAGAGGTTTGTAAATAAACGCGGGTGGGCATAAGTCTTCACGCATTAAGAACAAGTAGGTTCTGATGTGTAGAAAACGTAGTTTCAAAACACAGCATACCTTATATTTATTGCTTTGTATTTTCAATTGTTTGGCTTTGTATTTATTGTGTTTTCAAAATATCAATCATTCCATGATCACACATTGTTGCTAATTTTTTTTTTATGATAAATTAATAGAAGTAGAATATACATATAGAGAGAGATGATTTAGTAACTGATTTGTCAATAAATATATTCATCGTCATGGTATTTATTTGACCTTATGAAACATGAGTAGTTTATATCGATATTAACACACTTATTATATCATAATAAAATACATACTGTAAGTATAGAAGACCAACTAGTATAAAACACAATATATTTTTACTGAAAAATAAGAACTTAGACAGTTTACTATTGGTTTTTAATCGCTCTTTTAATACCACAAATAGCCCCCATATGTTGAAAAAAAAATCATATAATTTAAAATCGAGTATTGATGCATGCTCTTCCATAGTAACGTTATGAACTGATATTAACAGCAATGATAGTATTAATAGCTTAAGGTATGGAAAATATGCTTCAGTTTAATTTTAGAGTGAAAAGGAAATGTGTATAAATAAAGAGTATGGATATATAATTGGGGAACTGAATTCTGAGAGAAAAGAATTAAACACATTTATAAAACCTGCTCAGTTGATGAAGCTGAAACATTAAACAAAAAAAAAAAAATCAATGGCTTTTTTCAAAGAGACTCTGTAATTAAAAGCACAAGACATTTGTTAAAAAAGGGTAAATGCGTTATCAGAAATTCTAATAAAATCAATCAAAAACTGCTTTAGTACTTTCATTCACTTTAAATGTATCTTTTTACCTTTACTTTCTAAGAGGTTTTTTTCTTTATTATCTTAGTAAGTAGTTCTGAATCAATACTTCTTTCATAACATTTTTTTCTCTTTATTTTTGTTTCCAAAGAAAACCTAAGAAAGAAAAGAGAAGCGAGTAAAAATTGATAGTCAAAAACGCTTTACCTATTAAAATAAACCTTCTATACTATGCACATCTTATCCCAACTAGTATAAGATCATGTGGTTGATGTAACTGAAGCACTAATTGTAGCAAAAAGGTAAAGTAAGCTGCCCAAAGGGAAATATCATTTTTTTTTCCTGTGATAATCCCAATCACAATATCCAACGTGTCATATTTCAATATTAAAGTCAGCTAGACATATTTGTACGTACCTCTTCCTTCTAGAATAAACTCAGTTTAAATTTACATTTCTTATTTGTGTTTTGATTGATTGCTGTACGCCACACACTGTGGCTCTTGGCTGTCAAAAGCTCCTGATTTACTTCAGAGTAATTTCATTAATCAATAGTATGCCAAAGACATATTTATATACTGTCACATCCATCTCTTTTCTATCTCATCCGTCATTGACCATCATATTGCTCCTATACGAAAAAAAAGTCTCAGTTGGCGAATATTCCTACAAAACATTTTTATAATAAGGCCGCTAAAAAGATAAAATCGTACGTTTTGGATAGAACAGCTTATGGGGTATGAAGCTAAGTTTCAATTAAATAACATTCATTGTTTAACTGTAGGTAATTTAAGTTGACAGGTACTTTTGATGTCAAAATAAAGAGAGAGTGTGTGTGTGAGAGAAATACGACAACTAGATAAAATACAACTTTTATATGAACCTTATATTTAAATAACTTGAAATAGAGATAATGATCTTGTATATTCTATTGTAAACAGAGAAACTGGAAAAAATACTTTTAAAAAAAAAAACTGCATGACAATTAAGAATGCTTACTATTATAAATCGTAGATAACCCAGATATGAGTCGGATATTGTTAGTTTCGTTTTTGTCAACTTTTGGGGATTTGCATACAGAGTGAATATTTTAACATACTAAAATATTGATTTTCCGTATTGTTCTCTTCTTTTTATTCATTCATTCGTTCATTGGGAAGAAACATTACAAAAAAAAAACAGCCTTTGCATAGAGCACCATACATTTAACCGCATTACATTAAGCATTTCATATTACATGCATTTAAACACAAAAGAAACAGGTACATTCATTAATATTTCATACGCCTTTTTATACATCATCTAATACATGTGATTGTAGAACAAACCACGCAGTTAATGCGTCCTCTATCAATTAGACAAAAAGACAGTGAATTAACAGTGCTTATTCCTTCAGACATCTGGGACTTTGCAGAGCAACTCAAAGATGAATTTACCATGACCGAAGCTGAAGCAAATGAAGACATTGTTCTTGCTTCCCAATTTTTACACTTTACAATTATCCGTGCTGCAAAGGAAACTCAATTTTCTCCAGTGGCAAGCACTCTCTTCCTTGATTTTGACGCTCGTTTTCTCAAGGGCAACAACATCCATGTGGTGGCGCAGAACCTTGATGACGATGTTTACAAGACCATCATCAAGACCTATTACACTACCCTTATCTTTTTAAAGACAAGACGTATTTTGGATGAGTCTAAAATGAACCGTAATAGCTCTGCTCTTTTTCAGTCTGCTCAAAAAGGTGATGCTAGACTTTTTGCTATTTTTGGTGGCCAAGGCAATAGTGAGGAGTATTTTGAAGAGCTTGTGGATTTGTGGGATACATACCCTGTGTTTGTGAAGCCCATTGTTGAGCGAATGGCACCTGTTTTGAACAATTACGCTCTCTGTCAAGATGCCAAGGTATTTCATCCAAAGGGTTTGGATATTTTGCAGTGGTTACTTGTTCCTGAAACCAAACCAGACACCCAGTATCTTATTGCTGCTCCTGTCAGTCTTCCTTTGATTGGTCTTATCCAGCTTCTTTATTACTATGTTATGGTTCGTGTCCTTGATGTTGAACCAAGGGAAGTAAGAGATTTGTTTCAAGGTAAGCCTTTGTTTTTTGTTTTTACAAAAAAAAAAGAAGAAAAAAGGAGTTCTAACTACATATGATACATATTCTTTATTTTTGGGAAAATAGGCACAACTGGTCATAGTCAAGGAATTATCGGTTCTGTTGTCATCTCAGCTTCATCTACTGAAGAAGAGTTTCTGTACAACATGGAAAAGGCATTAGGTCTTTTGTTTTGGATTGGAACACGCTCTCATCAAATCTATCCTACTTTTACTTTGAATCCAGCAACATTGGAAGACTCTTTGGATAATAAGGAAGGTAATCCTACACCAATGCTGGCTGTAACGGGTCTAAGAGAGTCACAAATCCAAAATGTATTAAAGGAGACCAATTTGCATCTTGGTGAAAAGCGTCAAATCGAAATCACTTTACATAATGGCCCCCGTTCTTTTGTCTGTACTGGCCCTCCACAATCCTTACATGGCTTGAATCTTGGCCTTCGCAAACTTAAAGCTCCTAACGGCTTGGAACAGTCTCGAGTCCCATTTTCTCAGCGCAAGATCAAATTTACATCTCGTTTCCTTCCAATTACTGCACCTTTCCATAGCAAGTACCTTAGTGGCTGTACCGATACTATATTGAAGGATGTTGAGCGTTATAATATTGGATTTGATGCAAGTGATTTGGGAATTCCAGTTTTTGCAACTGATTCAGGTAGGAGAATTAATTTAAAAGTGGGGCACTGGGGAGAGAATGTCAAACTGACGTGATTGTTTTATACTTGTTAGGCAATGATCTTCGTTCATCGGATGACCTTACCAGAGATATTCTTGCACTCATTTGTGATCGTCATGTTCACTGGAGAAAGGCAATTTCAATCAATAACTTGACTCATATTGTTGATTTCGGACCTGGTGGTTCATCAGGTATAGGTGGATTGACCTATCGCAATAAGGAAGGAACTGGTGTACAGATCATTTTGGCTGGTGCTCATAATGGCGCCAACACTGACTTGTCGTACATGACCGATCTTTTTAACTCAAACATTAGCGCAATCAAGTTCTCTCAGAACTGGGCAAAGGAATTTCAGCCAAAACTTGTTCAGACCACTTGGTATGTATTTCCTAAAATATAATAAAAAGGTCGTCGGAACTAACATTTTATTTTGTTTGCTTTAGTAATGGACGTTTTCATGTTGATACCAAAATGTCTCGTCTTTTGGGTAAACCACCACTCATGGTGGCTGGTATGACACCTTCAACTGTCAATGAAAAATTTGTTTCCGCAGTGATGAATGCAGGATATCATATCGAAGTAGCCGGTGGTGGTCATTTTAGTGAACAGGTTCTTCGTGATAAGGTCGACAGCATTATTCAACTCACTCATGCTGGTATGGGCATCACGCTCAATATCATCTTCCTTAATGTACTTCAATGGAGTTTCCAGTATCCTCTTGTTCAGATCATGCGTAGAGAAGGATTGCCTATGGAAGGTCTTTGCATTGCGGCTGGTGTTCCTAGCATTGACTTGGCAAACGAAATTATTGCTAATTTACAAGATGCAGGCGTCCGCCATATTGCTTTTAAGCCAGGAAGCATCGATACCATCCGTCAAGTAATTGCTATTGCTGCAGCTAATCCTACTATGCCTATCATTATGCAATGGACTGGTGGTCGTGCTGGCGGTCACCATAGCTTTGAAGATGTCCATCAACCAATTCTGGAAACTTACGCTTCGATTCGCTGCCAACCAAATATTGTACTTGTTGCTGGTTCTGGATTTGGAGGTGCTGATGATACACTTCCTTATATCACTGGTGACTGGTCAGTTAGCCTTGAATATCCTCCTATGCCTTTTGATGGTGTCTTATTTGGATCCCGTATGATGGTAGCCAAGGAAGGTTTGGCATCGCCAGCAGCTAAGCAGGCTATTATTGATGCACCAGGTGTTGATGATACTGAATGGGAGAAAACTTACAAAACTCCTGCTGGTGGTATTATCACTGTTCTTTCAGAAATGGGTGAACCTATTCACAAGATTGCTACTCGTGGTGTAAAACTATGGAAAGAACTTGATGATTCTATCTTTAGCTTACCAAAGGATAAACGGTTACCTGCCTTATTAGCAAAGAAGGATTATATAATCAAGCGTCTTAATGCTGATTTCCAGAAGGTTTGGTTTGGGTTAAAAAAGAATGGCGAGCCTGCTGATCTTGAAGAGATGACTTACTCAGAAGTGGTGCATCGCATGGTTTCCTTGCTCTATGTGAAATCTGAATGCCGTTGGATCGATATCACCCTTCGCGATTTAACTGGTGACTTCTTGCGCCGAATTGAAGAACGCTTCACCACAACCACTGTCCCATCCTTAATTCAATCATTCAGTCAGCTTGATCATCCTTTTGGTTTTGTTGAAGAGTTTTTGGAACATTACCCAGAGTCCGAGAACCAACTACTCACATCTGAAGATGTCTTGTACTTCCTTTCTCTTTGTAAGCGACCCGGTCAAAAGCCTGTTCCATTTATTCCAATCATGGACAAAGAGTTTGACATTTGGTTCAAAAAGGATTCTTTGTGGCAGTCTGAAGACCTTGCCGCTGTTGTCGATCAAGATGTTCAACGTACCTGTATTCTCCATGGCCCCGTTGCTGCTAAATATAGTACTCGTTTTGATCAACCTGTTGGAGAAATTTTGAATGAAGTTTATGAGAGTCATATTGCTAGTCTTAAAGAACGTTATTACAACAATGATGACTCAAATATTCCATTGGTTGAATACATTGGTGGGGATTCCATTCAAGATGATGTCAGTGAATGCCTTTCTATTTCTGGATCTGAATCCGTTTTCAAAATCAGTTCAAACAGCGATGACTCCCTTCCTTCAGAAGAAGAATGGTTCAAGATTATCACTTGCGGAAAGAATGGTTGGTTCCGAGCTTTACTGACTGCCCCATTTATTGTTCAGAACAAACACTTGAATTCCAATTCTGTAAAACGTATTTTCCGTCCTCGATTCGGACAAAAGGTGATTGTATCACTTGATAATGGAAAAATTACTCGCGTTAAGGTACAAGACAAGCGGTCCTGGAGTGCAAACTATAAAACAAAGGACTATGTAACTGAGGTGGAAGCTTCTATCAATGGAAACCAAATCAGTGTTGTTTTATTTGAAAAGAAAGGGGATGAATACATACCTTTGAATTTGATTTTCGAGTATAAACCTGAAATGGGATATGCGCCAATCCATGAGGTGATGACAAACCGTAATAATCGCATCAAGGAGTTTTATTTCAGACTTTGGTTTGGTGATGACAGCTTAAGCGATGTCTTGGATATGCCAATTGAAAAAGAAATTGTGAACATGAACGAAATCGTCCAACAAGATAAGGTCTCCGAATTTTGCCAGACTGTGGGCAATCAGGCTCAAATATTTAATGATTACAATCAGGAAGTGGTATCTGCACCTATGGACTTTGCAATTGTTGTTGGCTGGAAAGCTATCATGAAGTGCGTGTTTCCTAGAATCGCTGATGGTGATCTTATCCGATTAGTCCATCTTGGTGCCAAATTCCATTTCATTGCCAATGCTGATCTACTTCAAGTCGGTGATGTAGTTGACACTTATGCCAAGGTTAACTCCATTACTAATAATCAATCTGGAAAGCTTGTTGAAACCAAAAGTTTGATCGTAAAAAATGGAAAGCCTATACTTGAAGTCACCAGTCAGTCTTTGTATCGTGGAACATTCGATGACTACGAAAACACCTTTGAAAATAAGGAGGAAATCCCTATGAAGCTTGAACTTAACAACTCTAAAGATATTGCCGTTCTTAAATCAAAAGAATGGATAAATTGGAGTGACGAATTGGAAGATGATACTATTGCCACTGGCTGTTCCTTGATTTTCCGTTTAAATTCTGCTATAACGTATAAGAACAAGGATATATTTTCAAGTGTCAAGACTACAGGTACAGTTACCATGCAGGTATCCACCAAAGAGTTCATCGAAGTTGCAAAGGTGAATTACGAATCAGGCGAAAGTCACGGTATTCCTGTAATTGAGTACTTGAAACGTCATGGTCAAGAAATAGAGCAGGCGCATTATTTTGATAATGATGGCTACTCCGTTATCCCTAGCCAGTCTGTATACTCTTCAGTGTTTTATGCTCCTTCTTCTAATGAGCCATATGCTACCATCTCTGGTGATTTGAACCCGATTCACGTCAACCCATACTTCTCTGATCTTGCCTCGTTACCCGGGACCATCATCCATGGTATGTGGACCAGCGCTGCTACTCGCAAATTTGTTGAAATATTTGCTGCTGATAATGTGCCTCGTCGTGTAGTAGATTATGATGTAAAGTTTGTTAATATGGTTACTCCATTAGACAGACTTGAAACAAAACTTACTCATATCGGTATGAAGAATGGTCGCAAAATTATTAAGGTTGAGACTGTTAATCAGAATAATGAAAGAGTACTTGTTGGAACTGCTGAAGTTGAACAGCCTGTTACTTCCTATGTTTTTACTGGTCAAGGTTCTCAAGAACAGGGTATGGGTATGTCTCTTTACAACTCTTCACCAGTTGCCAAGGCCATATGGGACTATGCAGATGAACACTTTATGGAGAACTACGGCTTTTCTATTTTGGACATTGTTAAAAACAATCCGAAGGAAAAAATCATTTATTTCGGTGGCCTAAAGGGTGAAAAAATTCGTAATAACTACATGAGTTTACTTTATGATGTAGTCGATTCTGATGGAACTATTAACACTTTGCCACTTTTCCCTGAAATTACTGAAGAATCTGACTCCTTCACTTTCCGTGCTCCAAATGGTCTTTTGTCAGCTACTCAATTTACGCAACCAGCCTTGACATTGCTTGAAAAAGCTGCATTTGAAGACATGCGTTCTAAGGGATTAGTCCAAGAAAATTGTGCATTTGCTGGCCATTCTCTGGGTGAATACTCTGCCTTAGCAGCAGTAGGTGATATCCTTCCCTTAGAGTCATTGGTTGATGTTGTGTTCTACCGTGGTATGGCAATGCAGTCTGCAGTTAAACGTGACAGTGCCGGATGCTCTAATTACAGTATGGTTGCTGTTAACCCGGCTAGAGTGTCAAAGACGTTTAGTGATTCTGCTCTTCGCTATGTTGTTGATTCTATCGCTAGAGCTAATGGTGATGTTCTTGAAATCGTCAACTTCAATGTAGAAAACTGGCAGTACGTTGCAGCAGGTGCACTTCAGAATCTTGATACATTGGCTAATGTTCTCAGCCATATAAAGAGCTCAAAAGTCGATCTTGAAGGTTTAACCATGTCTAAATCTATAGAAGAGGTTAATGATGAAATCCTTCATATCATCAACAAGGTTTATAAAATCACAGAAGACAAGTTAGCTAAAGGAAGAATCATTCTTGAAAGAGGCGTTGCTACAGTTCCATTATCCGGTATTGATGTACCTTTCCATTCGTCTTTCCTGTTAAGCGGTGTTGCTCCTTTCCGTACTTTCCTTGCAACCAAGTTTGACCCATCCAATATTGATGTTGCTCAACTTAGAGGAAAGTATATTCCTAACCTCACTGCCCAACCATTCAGCACTGAAAGAAGCTATATCGAAATGGTATATCGTCAAACTTCAAGTCCTCGTCTTGCAAAGGTTCTTAAAAATTGGACAGATGATAAATATTCCAGTGCTGCTCAGCAACAACGTCTTGGTTATATCTTATTGATTGAATTATTGGCATATCAGTTTGCATCTCCTGTTCGTTGGATTGAGACTCAAGATCAATTGTTTAGAAACTTCAAGATTGAACGTATCATCGAAATTGGTCCATCACCTACTCTTCAGAATATGGCCATCCGCACTCAGGCTCTTAAGTATCAATCTTATGATAATGCTTTAAGTAATCGACGTCAAAACTTAAGTATTGCAAAGGATTTGAAGGAAATTTACTATGAATTTGAACCTACTATAGAAAACGCACCTGAACCTACCCCAGTTGCTGTTTCTGCACCTGAACCTACCCCAGTTGCTGTTTCTGCACCTGCACCTATCCCTGTATCAGTTGCCCCACCAGTGGCCACACCGGGACCTGCTTCATTAATCCCTGATTCTCCTATCACAGCCACTGAAACTATTCAAGCTATTGTTGCTCAAAAAATGAAGAAACCCATCAATGATATTTCATTAGGATCTTCTATCAAGGATATTGTTGGTGGAAAGTCTACCCTTCAAAATGAAATTCTTGGTGATCTCCAAAAAGAGTTTAATAATGCTGTTCCTGAAAAGGCCGAAGAAACTACATTGGGTGACTTGGGATCCTCCTTGAGTGGTTCTTTTACCGGAACACTTGGAAAGCATACTAGCACATTGATCTCAAAGCTAGTCTCATCAAAAATGCCTGGTGGATTCACATTAAGTAGTTTCAAGACATACCTTACAAGCTCTTTTGGTATAGGCCCAGGACGTACTGATGGAGCTTTGTTGATGGCTGTTACTATGGAGCCAGCTAGTCGATTTTCTTCTGAAGTTGAAGCTAAGGGATGGATTGATGCAGTTGCTGCTAATTATGCAAAACAATCTGGTGTTAGTTTATCTGCTGGTGCATCTTCAGCTTCTGTGGGTCCAGTGGCTGCTCCTGTTGCTTCTCCTGTTTCTTCTGCTAGTGTGGTTTCATCTGTTACTGATACTCAAATTAAAGCTATTGAAGTTATCCTATCTATCATTGCCCAGAAAATGAAGAAATCCATTAGTGACATTTCATTAGGATCATCTATCAAGGATATTGTTGGCGGAAAGTCTACCCTTCAAAACGAAATTCTTGGTGATCTTCAGAAAGAATTTAACAATGCTGTTCCTGAAAAGGCCGAAGAAACTACATTGGGTGACTTGGGATCCTCCTTGAGTGGTTCTTTTGCCGGAACACTCGGAAAGCATACTAGCGCATTGATCTCAAAACTTGTTGCTTCTAAGATGCCTGGTGGTTTTACTTTAAATAGTCTTAAGTCCTACATTGGTAGCTCTTTTGGATTAGGTCCTGGCCGCATTGATGGTGCCTTGCTGGTAGCTGCTACTATGGAACCTCCTGCCCGTTTCAATTCTGAAGCAGAAGCTAAAACTTGGGCTGATGCTGTTGCTGGAAACTACGCTAAACAATCTGGAATTATACTGGGAAGCTCAGGAGGAAGTTCAAGCGGAATGGCTGCAACTGGTGCAGTAGCTTATTCAACTGTTAGTAGTGCAGAACTCGACACATTGAAGAAGAAACAGGATGCATTCTTTAATCAGCAATTAAGTCTTTATGCAAGATACCTTGAAAAAGATTTGCGTGAAGACTACAGAAAGTATGAAGAAGAAAAGAAGATATCCCAAAAGTTGCAGGATGATCTCGACCTGTGGCTAGTCGAACACGGTGACGTTTATGCCGATGGAATCAAGCCTGCTTTTAGTTCTTTCAAGGCTCGTCGTTTCGACTCCTACTGGAATTGGGCTCGACAGGATGTAATTGATATGTGGTATAAGCTCATTCTTGGAAAGGTTTCGGCTACTGGTGATGAAGTGATTTCCAAGTGCAAACGTATCATGAACCGCACCAACCATAAGTTGATTGAATATATGCGCTATATTATTGAAAAGAGCCCTGATAATCAAGAAGAAACATATAAGCTAGCTAGACAAGTTATCTATGGTCTTATAGAAAACTGTGTGAAGTCTATTTCCCAGAAGCCAATTTATGTTAATTCTAAGAGACCGACAGGACCAACAACTCATGTCACAACAAAAGGTGATATCAAGTATGGTGAAGCTCCGCGTGATGACCAGCAAAACCTTATTGATTATGTTAAAGACATGGCCAAAGGGTCTCATGTATCAGAGTATTCTAATCGCCTGAAGGTTCAACAAAATTTGGGTCAGATTTACAAAATTATCCAGAGCCAGAATAATGCAACTACCAAGTTAACGATGGAAGAACTTTATATTGATGTACTTAGAGCAATTTCTTTGTCTAATACGGTTGTTAGAGACCAAAGACCTCGAAACCACAATATTCGTCTCAGTGATCAAAAACAGTCTCATGAATCTGAAACTATACCTTTCCTTCACCTCAAGAGAAGAGACTTCAATAACCCGGCTACTGGTTGGGAGTTTAACAACACGTTGACATCTACCTATCTTGATATTATGAATGATATTGCTGAAAATGGCATGTCCTTCACTGGCAAATGTGTTCTCCTTACTGGTGCTGGAAGAGACTCTATTGGATCTGAAATAATGAAAGGCTTGATTTCTGGTGGTGCAAAGGTGATTGTTACAACATCCCGTTTTAGTACTGATGTTGCGAAGTATTTCCAGTCCATTTATGAAACTTACGGCTCAAAAGGCTCTGAGTTGATTCTTGTTCCGTTCAATCAAGGTGCAAAGCAGGATGTTGATGCTCTAGTTAACTATATTTATGGTCCTGAAGGATTAGGATGGGATTTGGACTATGTAATTCCATTTGCAGCTATCCCTGAAAATGGAAGACAGATTGACAGCATTGACTCAAAATCCGAACTAGCTCATCGCATTATGTTAACTAATTTATTACGTATGTTAGGTAATATAAAGCTTCATAAACAAAAGATTGGTTCCGATACCCGTCCTGCTCAGGTAATTTTACCATTGTCTCCTAATCATGGATCTTTTGGTGGCGATGGTTTGTACGGTGAATCTAAGATTTCCCTTGAGACTCTGTTTGATCGTTGGTATTCTGAAAGCTGGTCTAGCTACTTGCTTATTACTGGTGCTGTTATTGGTTGGACTCGTGGTACAGGTTTGATGTCGGCTAGCAACATTGTTGCTGAAGGCATTGAGCAATTTGGTGTCCGTACTTTCTCTACCTTGGAAATGTCGTTTAACTTACTAGGCTTGATGCATCCAAAGATTGTTAGACTTTGTCAAAGTGAACCTATTTACGCTGATCTCAATGGTGGTCTCCAGTTTATTCCAAGATTGCAGGAACTTACTACTAAACTTCGAAAGGAAGTTTATGAGTTGTCTGACATCCGCAAGGCAATTGATGTTGAAAATGCGCTTGATTACAAGACTGCGTTTGGTGAAGAATCCGAAAGAACCCATAAACCTATTGAAGTTACTCCTCGTGCAAATATAAAACTTGAATTCCCCAAGTTGAAACCATACGAAAGCTTTAGACATCTTGGTCATCTTAAAGGTATGCTTGATTTGGACAAGGTTGTTGTTGTTGCTGGTTTCGGTGAGGTGAACCCTTGGGGTAATGCTAGAACTCGTTGGGAAATGGAAGCTTATGGAAAATTCTCTCTTGAGGGGTGTATCGAACTTGCTTGGATAATGGGCTATATCAAGCATTCTGATGGAAAGCTAAAGAACGGAAAGGTGTACTCTGGTTGGGCTGATGCCAAGACAAATGAACCCGTTGCTGATAAGGATATCAAATCCAAGTATGAAAAGAAGATTCTTGAACACACTGGCGTTCGCTTCATGGGTAATTACTCATAATATGTTTTGTTTATTTTACTTTACTAATTTTAACTTTCAATTAGAACCTGAACTTATGCAAGGCTATGACCCTAAAAAGAAAATGCTACTTCAAGAAGTTATTATTGATCAAGATCTCGAGCCTTTTGAATGCTCCAAAGAGGAAGCAGAACACTTCAAGTATCAGCAAGGTGATAAAGCTGATATCTATGAAAATAATACTGGTGATTGGTGTGTTAATATACGTAAAGGTGCAGCATTATATGTTCCTAAAGCTCTTCGTTTCGACCGACTTGTTGCTGGACAAGTTCCAAGCGGATGGGATGCTAAGCGTTTTGGTATTCCACAAGATATTATTGATCAAGTGGATCCTGTTACTCTTTACAATATTGTTTCAACTGTCGAAGCATTTGTTTCTGCTGGTATCACGGACCCATATGAGTTCTTCAAGTATATTCACGTTTCTGAGCTTGGTAATACCACTGGATCTGGTGTAGGTGGTCAAGGTGCTCAAAGGGGTATGTTCAGAGGTAGAATGCTTGACCAGCCTGTCCAAAAGGACATCCTTCAAGAAGCTCAAATCAATACAATGCCTGCTTGGATCAACATGTTGCTAATTTCCTCCTCCGGTCCCATTAAGACTCCTGTTAATGCTTGTGCTACAGCTGCTGTTTCTATTGAATTAGCTTGTGAATCTCTTCTATCTGGTAAAGCCAAAATAATGATTGCTGGTGCTTCAGAAGAGACAACTGAAGAGTCTAGTTGCGAATTTGGTAACATGAAGGCTACTTCCAATACAGATGAAGAACTTAAACAAGGACGCTCACCCGCAGAAATGTCTCGCCCTACAACCACTACTAGAGGAGGCTTTATGGAGTCTCATGGTTCTGCAACCCATATTCTTATGACAGCTGCTACTGCTATTGAGATTGGCTCACCTATCTATGGTATCATTGCACTTACAAATACTGCAACTGATAAAGAGGGTCGTTCTGTACCTGCTCCTGGGGCTGGTATACTGACTACTGCTCGTGAAAGTGCCGGAAAAAGACCTTCACCATTGCTGAGCTTCAAGTACCGCTCAAAACAAGTCAACGAACGTCGTGAACAAATTAAGAGCTGGGTTGAACGTGAATATAAGGTACTTCAAGAAGAAGTAGAGGAATTAAAGGAATCAGGTGATCTTAGCAAAGAAGATGAAGAGACTTGGCTACAAGAGCGCACTACGTTTATTAATACTGAAGCAAAGAGCCAAGAAAAAGAAGCGTTGTCAAACTGGAACCATAATTTCTATCAACGTGACAAGTCAATTTCTGCCATCCGTGGTGCTTTAGCAGTCTACGGTCTTACTGTTGATGATATTGGTATTGCTTCTTTCCATGGTACATCTACAAAAGCCAATGATAAAAATGAATCAAAGGTGATTAACACTCAAATGAAGCATCTTGGTCGTACTAAAGGCAATGCGCTTTTGGCAATTACTCAAAAATATTTAACTGGTCACCCCAAGGGCCCTGCTGCTTCCTGGATGGCTAATGGTATGATGCAGTCTCTGTTGAGCGGTATTGTTCCAGGAAATCGAAATGCTGATAACATTGATACTGTTTTGCAAGAATACAGTTATATTGTTTTCCCTTCACGTTCAATTCAAACTGATGGGCTGAAGGCTGGTATACTCAAATCCTTTGGTTTCGGTCAGGCTGGTGGTGAAATCTTGATTGTCCATCCTGATTATGTACTTGCCTCCTTAGAAGAACAAGAGTATAATGCATATCAAGTAAAGAACTCCCAAAGATCTGATAAATCTTACCGCTACTTGCATGATACTCTTACTGGTATTTCTGAATTTGTTCAAGTCAAGACTGAACCACCTTATTCCAATGAACTTGAGTACACTGTTTACTTGAATCCTCACGCCAGAGCTGATTACTCAAAGCAAACAAACTCATGGAGATTCAACAGCAAATCATCAAACCTGTCAGCACCTACTGCTGGAAATGTAGATGATACCAAAAAAATACTTGAAACTCTTGCTGAACAACAGGCTGGGAAGAAAGGTGTTGGAGTTGACGTTGAATTAACTAGTGCTGTCAATATTGATAACCCTACGTTCATCGAGCGTAACTTTACTACTTACGAAATTGAATACTGCAACTCGCGCCCTGATCCCCAAGCTAGCTTTACTGGTCGCTGGTCTGCAAAAGAGGCTGTGTTTAAGGCCATTTCTTCATACGGTGGTGTCCCATCCAAAGGTGCAGGTGCTCCTTTAAAGGATATAGAAATCAAGTCCAATGAACTCGGCGCCCCTGAGGCAATTTTAAGTGGAGAAGCAAAATCAGCTGCAAAGCTTGCAGGACTCACAAATGTCATTGTATCAATCAGCCATAGTGGTGGATATGGTGTTGCTGTAGCTTTAGCTCAGTAGTTAGTTTTACATGTATCTATAAGAGAATTCTAAAAATAAAATGTGTGCATAATACTACAATTGCTTTTGTTTTGAAGTCGACTTTATATTAAGTAAAACAAAGTGGGTAAAGTACAGTGCGAAGGTTCAAATATTACCCAATGTTATTGTTAGAAAAAATAAATTTATTTAGTAGTGAATTCTTATAATTTGAAAGGGCTATCAGATGATGAAAATGGTATTAGTACTTATATAAAATGAATCAGTTCAAATGGTTGAACTATAGCAAAACCTAATGTATCCTATTTTTGAGGACTTTTACTTCTTGAGAATCTTCTCCTTTCGATATTCTAGATGCTCCTGTGCTACATCGCGTAAATGCATTTTAAAGCAACCACAATGCCTACATTTTAAAAATAATCTATACATCCCCAAATAGATATAACCAAATTTGGATCAAAAATGCCTGAATGTCTCACCAAGAAGCAATGTAACTTGGAGATTGTGTTCCACTTTTCACAAATCGAATTATGCTCCTGAAAATCTATATTTTATGTCTAGTATCAGCTATAAGATATAAAGCTCTTTTTCTATCCAAACCCCATCATATCAAGACTGCTTGCTTTTTTTCACTGGTATCTATAAATTTAAATTATGTATTTAGTCTATCATTACATTCACCGTTACTCTTTCTTATAGTCAGAAAAATGATATCTATTGTAATATGACCGATTATCTATGAAGGCGCTAATCTGATTAAGTTAAACCCAAATCATTATATCTACCGAAGTTGAGACATATTGCACTTTTACCAAAACAAATAGAATAAAAATAACATAATATTTATTACAAATTAATTAATATCAACCAATGTACTCTTTCTTTTTTCTTAAAGAATAAGATTCATATTTGTGTGAATCCGAAGCAGATTACTTTCAGTTGATAGAATGATGATCGAAGAAGACACAATGAAATGTTTGGGGATTGCCCAGTATACTGAAACTCCGACTTTTCTTTCACATGTCTGTGTACATTTTTATCATTGACATTGAAAAAAGTTGTCTTTTATGGTAAAAACATTTTAGGATTTTTTCAATAGTTATGCTAGTGAAAACAGATGAATATTGGCATGGCTTCACCCAATTGTTTTTATTAAAAGTGATCAAAGTTTACGAAAAGGATTTTTAAAAGGATATTTCGATTTATGTATAAAGATTGTGCCGATTAAGTACTATAAAGCATAATTGTTTACAAATAAACAGCACCCATTTCCTGGAAAACGAGCATACTTAATCCTGAAGTGCTTTTTTATAGTCTCACAAAAAAAACTTGAAGTTCAATAGGCTTGTAGGACAAGATTCAACAATTTGAAGAAAAAGAATAATACACCTCTCTTATTATTATTATTTTTTTTTTTTTTAGTAAGATGAATGGACAGCTTGTTATAAAATGTTTGATCTTTATACATGTTTTCTTTTTTATATAAGTATCAAATGAAATCCTAGACAACTGAATAGAAAAAGTTTTCATTAAAGGTAAAGTTTTCACAAGAGTAAATTTACCCCAATCATG